>SEYY01019578.1:10000-17500 GCA_009176605.1 Armadillidium nasatum
TTTTTTAAATGGCATGACTTACCGGCGTGTCATATGGCACCTGGGGTTAGCCCCAACTCGGGCATAGGGGAGAAGAAAAAGTTTAAACATTGCGGGAGTCAACATGTTAAAATATCAAAACGGTTTAGTTAATTTTGTCAACCTTAATTTAAGTTTTTAGGTGGGCTCATCCAAACCTTAAAGAGAAAAAGATTATATTGTTATGGAGAGATAAAGATGTTAGGTAAGAGTTCCACTGAATAAAGATATTTGGAGAGGAGATTCCAGTACAGTTGAAAAAACAGTTACCGATCTTCAAGCAAAAGAATTATGATAATGCCTTGCACCAGTAATGTTAACGGAACGCAACCTCCTTCGAGCATCTATAGATGTAGTACTCTTTGAAAAGGGTGTGAGTTGAGATCACAGGTGTGTGAAAGAAAATTTTTATGTTACCCTTAGACTCGACTTTGTCCAGATGATAACTAAAGCCAAATCTACTCCAGATATAATTATGAAAGAACTCTATAGAAAGGACAGGTGATAGACACATATATGACTAGAGCAACTGCAAACTGATAATAAATTTTCACAGCAGATATAAATGCCTATCTTGCTTGTGTTCGCACTTGCAATCAATCAATATTGTTGTTAGCTTTAAAACTTCAAAGGTGTATGTAATTTCAAAGAATCATTCTGCCCAAATTGAACATCGAAAAGATAGTAAATAAATTATAAAGACAAAAATTTCCTTATTAATTTTGCCTACTTATAAATGTTCTCCAGATAAAAGAACTCAGTATTTAAGCATGAGACTAAAATTCTCGTAATTGAAAAAATAGAGGAAAAATTGCATCAAAAGTATGCAAAAAATTTCAACTATTATTAATGAGTTTAGTGTTGACAACCCCAGAGCTAGTCTTTTCGAAACGAAATTTATGAATTTTTTATTTTGCGAATTTTAACATAAATGAGAAAACGCCTCCGATAATCTGAGTTTCAGAAAAAAGTTAAAAGCTTAGGATAGAATTAGACGGATTTAAAGGTAGTAAAGATCGAATAATCAACAGGAGCTCACTCTACCGTAATAAAATCATATCACCAAATGTGATAAAGATGAGAAAATGCGTTTTAGAACACACACACACACACACACACACACACACACACACATATATATATATATATATATATATATATATATATATATATATATATATATATATATATATATATATATATATATATATATATATATATATATATATATATATATATATATATATATATATATATATATATTATATATATATATATATATATATATATATATATATATATATATATATATATATATATATAATATATATATATATATATATATATATATATATATATATATATATATATATATATATATATATATATATATATATATATATATATATATATATATATATATATATATATATATATATATATATATATATATATATATATATATATATATATATATATATATATATATATATATATATATATATATATATATATATATATATATATATATATATATATATATATATATATATATATATATATATATATATATATATATATATATATAGTTTGTCTTGACCTTGAAATAAAGAATACAAATTAATTTAACACATATTTCCCCTCTGAAGAATTTTAAATACGAACATGCTTCAGAAACTAACATTCAGAATTGATGTTCAAAATTTTCCTTTTCTTAATTTTATTTTATTATTATTGTTTTTATTTAAGAAATGAGGAATATTAATTATATTTATTTTCTTATTTATTAATGTTGCAAATATCTTTATTAATATTTTAAATTGTCGCAACATTTTTCATTGATTTCATTTTATTATATTTATAATCGATTTTTATTAATGATTAGCAAACATTTAGAACCGTTATCTATGAGGAAATTGAAGACTTAAAAATAAAAATAAAAAAAATTAAAAAAAAATAAATAAAAAAATAAATAAATAAAAATAAAAAAGAGAACTGAATAAACTTCTACTATAAATTAAGCACTCGCCTTCTCCAAAGCACTCGAACTTTTAAAGGTAGAAGTAACAAATATTAAGAACGAAAATACAAACAGGTGAAAAACTGCTCAACTTTAAAATTGGCTTTGAAATAAAAAAAAAAATTAACGACAACGAGCAAAAGACTTCACGTGAAAATCAATTAAAAGTTTTACACCCCATGTAACATTGAGAGTCATGCAAGGGCCATTAAATGAGAATGGACGTTTACTTCGAGAACCTGTCGCTGTAGTGCAAGTTGAAAGAAAAAAAAACGCCAAAGCGATGTCGATAAAGTATAATGAATCGAGGATATCCAAGTTTCGATAAGTTTTTTTTACCATTAATTAACCTTAAGCTCTACATCATCCAATAGTAGTGAAACCAAAACTACATCAGATATGAGAACAATACCCTATACAAAGGCCAATGAGCTCCTTCTTTAGCCGGAGTACACTGAAGAATTAAAGAAACAGGAATAAATCCTCACTTTCTTGTAATCCTCTCTTGCCAACAGCTGTTACGTCAGACAGGGAGGAAAAATAAAGAGACTTGAAATGGTAAATAGAAAAGGAGAGTTGATTCATTGACGGTTGAATAGATAGAATTGAAGAAGAATACAAAGTGGTAAATAGCCATTAATAATAAAAAAAGCAGGAAGAGGATGGAAAGTGGAATAGAAACCTCGCAAATCTTCTTGGAGTTGAAGAAAGAACATATCCTAACATCTGTTTGATCAATGCTCATATATATATATAAAAGGATCCAACACATTAAGTTATATTGGACCTCTGACAAAGTCATGAACATTATAAGCACAATACATTAGAAGGATCGTCTACCTTTAGAATCAGATGAATTTAATGAGTGTTAACTATTGGAACGTCTTCATTTCTTCAATAAGTATATTCAACTTATTAAAGAATAAGAATATAATATTAAAATATTAGATTAAAAATCTAAAAATTGGGCTAACGACCACGCAAAAGTGGGTCTGAATTAATAATAATATTTAAAGACTCATTAAAAAAAATTAATTAATTTCAAAACTACGATTGATTATAATATATATATATATATATATATATATATATATATATATATATATATATATATATATATATATATATATATATATATATATATATATATATATATATATATATATATATATATATATATATATATTATATATATATATTACAGTCTCGTTTATGTAAACTTTTAACTCTTAAGTAAGTATACATGTACACATCTAAATACTTGCGATTGTATAAACGAAAAAAGAATCTTATAAACGAATTACCATCCGTGAAATTTATTCCTCCTTTCAGAGAAATTTTATTATGAAGTTGAAGAATCTTAATTTAAGTTTTTCATCTAAAGGCCATTTGCCTTTTTATATAGAACCCAAATTCACAATTTTAAATTACCATTTTTAAACTTTACTGAAAAAAACAATATATATATATATATATATATATATATATATATATATATATATATATATATATATATATATATATATATATATATATATATATATATATATATATATATATATATATATATATATATATATATATATATATATATATATATATATATATATATATATATATATATATATATATATATATATATATATATATATGTAGGGTACCTAACAGGGTAACGATACCTAACGGACATACTAGAACTGTACGTCGTACCATTTGGCCTCTACATCGGTGAAGCCTTCGTCATCAATAACGCAAGATCGCACGTAGCCAAGAGTATTGGTGATTACCTCAACATGGTAGGGACTCGAACATTGGACTGGACCGAGTACAGTCCCGACCTAAACCCCATCGAGCATCTGTGGGACACACTGAAAAGGCGGCTGCGACAGCTACAGCAGCAGCCACACAGCCTTAACGACCTGCGACAAACGGTTGTATGCCTATGGGAGGAACTGCCACAGGAAACCATCCAGGACCTCATCTCTAGCATGCATCAACGGTGTTTAGCTGTCATACGTGCAAGGGGAGGCCACACAAGGTACTGACGGCCAGGGACAGGTGGCATGCACATACACCCTGCAGGTTTGCACCGCACCCTACTTATATGCCACGGTGTCCCAGGGTCCCGGGGGTTCCCACGGTGGGGCACCACATTATCTCCATTATGTATAACCATGTGCTGTATATTAACAATGTTACTACCCGTTTTGTATGTTTCAGCATCTTCCTATTGACGTTTGTTCCAGTGGTGCGTTAATTTTGCTCTTCAGTATATATATATATATATATATATATATATATATATATATATATATATATATATATATATATATATATATATATATATATATATATATATATATATATATATATATATATATATATATATATATATATATATATATATATATATATATATATATATATATATATATATATATATATATATATATATATATATATATATATATATATATATATATATATATATATATATATATATATACAGTAATATATATAATTATTTTTTTGTTTATTTTTATTTTTGTTTTCATATAAGTTACTGTAACTATTTCATTTATAATTGTACTTTGAAAACTTCAGTTAACTTAGTTGTTGGTTGTTTAAGATTGGATGTCATTAATTAAGATAATTTTTCTTTTCAGAGAGGACGATCAAAGGAGGTAAAATTAGCCAAGCATTTTATTTTCGTCTTAACACTTTTAAACAAAATTAAAAATTGATTGCGTTTAATTGCACAGAGGAAGACGTATTTAAATTGAATGATATTCAATATATGATTCTTATGAATTGGTGTACGCTGAATACGAATTTCAACTCGGTTTGGCTCTATCCGGTCCTTATTCTTGTCTGCCATTTCCAAGATTTTACAAATTAGGACGAAAAAAAAGTAAGTCATATGTTAAGAATTTTTTAAAAGTTTGGTGAATGCAACCAGTTCAAACTGCAATATAATCGTATAATAAGGATAAAAATAATTTTTTACAAACGATATGATACTGTAATTGCGGCACGAAAATTACTTGGAAATTGATGAAGATGGCACATATTGCAACCTAACTCTTTGCAGCCTCTTAATTTTTTTTTAACGATTTCTTTGTAGTTAGTTATAGTTATCTATAAGATCTACCGTGGCTGTAACGGTAAAGTGATTGACTTACGTGCTTGAGGGCGCCGGTTCGTTCCCACTTGGGGATCTAAGGTATATATTACCTAGAAAAGCTCCTCTCCTAGAATAGGGCAATCAATGCCCGTGAGATGTGAACTTTATATAATAATAAAAAAATCTGCCCTATATTTTGACTTAAAAGTTTTCTACTAAATCTACGAATGAGAACAAGACATTTTTCTCGCGTTCATTCATGACATTAGGCATCCCGCCTTGATTTTTTATATCTCGAACTTGATAACTTTGAAATTATGTATTTAAAACACTCCCCATTTGTATCTAAAGCTTATACGTATTGTTTAATGAAGCCTAGTTTGATATGCAGAGGATGAAATATGATTTTATCTCTACCTACTAAAGGTAAATTAATACCATTTTTTTCCCTGAGAGTAAGTGAAGTTTGTACTGATAGATTTGTTTAAAATAATGTTCTGCCTTGGCTCTGTTGTCTCATAGGCAAAGGAAGAACGATTATTTAGTATTACCTTCTTCTTGTCTTAGCAGAAAATTAACCATTTTTAAATCAATACACAATATTAAAATGGTTAAAAATACCAGTAAATATTTTAATGATGTTACATATAAAAATAGAAGTAACAATACTATAATAAGAGGTACAAATATCTAGATAACAACCTAGTTGCATATAACTGAAGAGATTTTGGGGGGTATTGAGAAAAAACCCTTTTGTGAATATGACGAAGAAGGAGGGGTGTACGAAGAAGGAGGGGTGTACGAAGGAGGAGGGGTGTTGGGCAAAATCAGGATCTGATAGAGCAAATTCGAGTGAAAATTCGTGTTCAGCGAACACAAATTACCTATAATTTGGTGTTAATTAAATTTAATTTCAATAAAATTTGTTTCCAGGTGTTATATATATATATATATATATATATATATATATATATATATATATATATATATATATATATATATATATATATATATATATATATATATATATATATATATATATATATATATATATATATATATATAATACATTTCTATTAAATTTAGACAATGCAAATATCAAATACTTTATATTCATAGAAGCATTAGTTATTAGTGTACCTTTACGACAAAGAAGAATATTTTGATTTATTATAATTAAACATATTTGTGATAAAAAAAATTAATTAAGGTGCGATATTTCCTTAATAATAGTGCAAAAGATATTCAACTTTAATATTTAAAATTGTTCTAACAGATGACAAGATTGTGAGAAACGTAGAAATGTTTCCATTCTAAGATTCATCTTTATCCAAAACGTTTTAGCCATTGTTAGGTTAGATTAGGTGAGGTTAGGTTTGGTTAGGTTATGTTAGGTCAGGTTAGGTTATGTTAGGTCAGGTTAGGTTAGGTGAGTTTAGGTTATGTTAGGTCAGGTTAGGTTAGGTTAAGTCAGGTTAGGTTATGTTATGCTAGGTTAGGTTAGGTTAGTTTAGTTAAGTAAAATTAAAAATCAATAAAGGTCCATTTATGTTAATTTTATAGTATCTTCTAAACAAATAATCGTATATTCTTTTTCTACTTTATACTTTTTATACTTTATTAATTTTATTTTTTACATTACTTTTTTTACAATGAAAATACTAGTTTTTAGTTGTTATATTGTATTGCTATTAATATTAATTAGAAACGGAAACGGGTTTTAGAATAGCTATCATTAAATTTGCATTATTATTCCCTAGATATGGAATTCATTCTAATTGACTTACTAATTAGTTTGAAATTTATGCTTCACGAAGCATATAAATGTATGCAAATCATTTATTGCTCAGAGATATTAAAGCAGATGCTAAAAAAAGAGAATACGTGAAATTTGACTTGTTTCTTTGATTATATATATATATATATATATATATATAATATATATATATATATATATATATATATATATATATATATATATATATATATATATATATATATATATATATATATATATATATATATATATATATATATATATATATATATATATATATATATATATATATATATATATATATATATATATATATATATATATATATATATATATATATATATATATATAAAATATATATATATATATATATATATATATATATATAATATATATTATATATATATAATATATATATATATATATATATATATTATATATATATTATATATAATTATATATATATATAATTTTATTATATATATATATATAATTATATATATAGTATATAGTATAGTAGCTAAAAGAACTAAGACATGTGTAAAACATTTATTACCGACT
>SEYY01019578.1:35000-52500 GCA_009176605.1 Armadillidium nasatum
TATATATATATATATATATATATATATATTACTTTTTATTAATGTTATAACATGCAAAGTTCTATTCTACGAAAATCTGACACTAACAAACTAAACACCGAAAATAATTTAGACCTCGCTACCCACCTCCCACAAGTTGAAAAAGTCACTTTGCTCTATACGTAGGAGCTCACAGTTACCCTTGGTTACAACAGTGGCACCCCTGGGATCCCCTGTCAGAATGGACTCCCCAAATGTGCCCCCAGGGCAAAGGTTAAGAGTGGTAGCGATTTTCTGGTAATACAAAAGGAAAAAACTTTTTCTTAAAATTTATTACTTTTATTATTATTATTATTATTATTATTATTATTATTATTATTATTATTATTATTATTATTATTATTATTATTACCATTATTATTATTATTTAAATGTTCTCTCGTTAACATTATATAAAAAATTAATCTTATGTTCAAACGACCTGGGTATAAAAAACGCCATATATATATATATATATATATATATATATATATATATATATATATATATATATATATATATATATATATATATATATATATATATATATATATATATATATATATATATATATATATATATATATATATATATATATATATATATATATATATATATATATATATATATATATATATATATATATATATATATATATATATATATATATTATATATATATATATATATATATATATATATATATATATGCGTTGGAGAAAACATATTTTATATTTATTATTCACGAATGACGAATTTAAGACGTAATAATTAACTTTTATATGAAAATTAAATTTCATTTCATACAATTTAATTACTATTGATTTAAAATGACAAAATACATATTAATTCAATATATATATATATATATATTTATATATATATATATATATATATATATATATATATATATATATATATATATATATATATATATATATATATAATTTTTTCTTATTTGTAAGAGAAGTTTTTTTTTAGCTCTTGAAGTTTTTTTTTTATGTTTTTAATTTTTTTTTTTTTAAAAAAAAAAAAAAAAAAAAAAAAAAAAAAAAAAAAAAAAAAAAAAAAATATATATATATATATATATATATATATATATATATATATATATATATATATATATATATATATATATATATATATATATATATATATATAATTAAAGTGTTGGGGATAAGACAGAACTCTGATTAACACCACTATTAATAAATTTAAAGGAATACGGTGGCAGTCTACAACAGCTGCTATAGAACAACCGGAAAGGAAATTAGAGAGAAGGATAGATACCGAAAGAGGAAAGTTTAGAAATCAAAACTTTGTGCCAAACTCGATCGAAGGCTTTCGATATGTCTAGCGCGACAGAAAATTATTCACCAAAATGCCAAAGGGATGAGAACCAAGAGTCAGAGAGAAGGGAAAGAATATCAACAGTAGAGAGTTTCTTACGAAAGTCATATTGGTGATTAGAGATAAGATTAGATGAATTGAGATGTTTCCAAATCTTCCTGTTAAGGATAGATTCAAATATTTTAGCGAGAACGGAGGTCAAAGAAATGGGTCGGTAGTTGGAGGGTTGAGAGTTGTTCCCCTTCTTCGACACAGGCTGAATGATAGCACGTTTCCAGCAACAAGGGAAGGTTGAAGTAGAAAGACAAACACAAAATAGTTTACCAAGGCACGGTGCAAGTTCGAAAACACAAGTTTTGAGAACCACAGGAGGAATACCTTCATGACCATATGCCTTCTTAGTATTATGCTAAGAGAGAGCAGAATTGACGTCTTTAGAAGAAATTCTAATTTTAGGATTAAATGAGTTGGAGGAGGTTGAAGGAGAGGGTATAGCTCCGGAATCGTCTAAGGTTAAATTAGAGGCAAAAGTTTGAGCGAAGAGTTCAGCTTTAGAAGAAAGTAAAACAGCAGTTGTGCCGTCGGAAAATACTAAAGGAGGGAAAGAGAAAGAAGCAAAGTTAGAGTTGACATTTTTTGAAAAATGCCAGAAAGAAAGTGAAGAAGAGGAACCAGAAAGATTATTGCATTTTATAAGGAGAAAAGAGATTTTAGGGTTAAGAAGGATAGATTTTGATCGAATTCGGGTTGAAATGTAAGTTGCGTGAGTTTCTGGAGTTTGAAGACGACGGTAATCCTTGAAGGCCGCATCTCTTCTGCGGATAGAACGAGAACAAGCAGAGTTAAACCAAGGTTTGTTAGGTTTAGCAGAAGGGAAAGAAAATGGAATGTACGCCTCCATGCCAGAGAGAATCACTTCTATAATGAGTTCTGCAGACTCCGAGGGACTCCTCCCACGGAATCAATAATCATTCCACATGAAATCACAGAAGTATATATATATATATATATATATATATATATATATATATATATATATATATATATATATATATATATATATATATATATATATATATAAGTTTTTTTTGTTTTTTTTTTAATTTTTACATTTAAATTTAAATATGTTGAGACATTCATAAATAGGAAAATTAAAATAATTAAAGTATTAGTACTGCATATTATTCACAATTTAGTTTATGACGTTATACGGGGTCACATGTCACTCGACAGCTTTCTTTATTGCTTTATAAACTATCTATTTAAAGTATTGAAATTTTATATATATATATATATATATATATATATATATATATATATATATATATATATATATATATATATATATATATATATATATATATATATATATATATATATATATATATATATATATATATATATATATATATATATATATATATATATATATATATATATATATATATATATATATATATATATATATATATATATATATATATATATATATATATATATATATAGAGAGAGAGAGAGAGAGAGAGATGCGATCTGTCTTTTTTTTTTTTTTTTTTTTTTTTAAAATTTTTTTTTTTTTTTCAAAAAAAAAAAAAATTAATCGATCGAAAAACAATTTTTTTTGCATTTTATTTATTTATGCTTTAGTGGTTACCATGTTAAAGGAATTTATCTACATAATTGTAAAAGATCATAAACAGAGAGTAATAACCAGAATCCTAATAAAATGTTTGTTCTTTCTATTAAATTAATATATCTATATTAAGAATGATCCAATGTTGTTCAGGGAATAAGAGGCAGAATCCTCAAAGCTTTAAGTTTGAGACCAAATTTTCTAATTTATTTTCATATGTTGTAAGTTCATATAAACTATGAAAAAGATTAAAAACAGCAATGGTCGGGAGAAGATATATATATATATATATATATATATATATATATATATATATATATATATATATATATATATATATATATATATATATATATATATATATATATATATATATATATATATATATATATATATATATATATATATATATATATATATATATATATATATATATATATATTATGACCAAGTCAATTTTCCAATTTGCTTTAAATTGCAATTTAAGTTCGAAATAGTACGAAAAATCAGGATATTATAAAATAACCAAGAAAGAAAGAGCCTTACAATTTGAAGAAAATATTAAATCCTGATTTTTCTTTCTGCTTCGAACTTTAGATTATATATATATATATATATATATATATATATATATATATATATATATATATATATATATATATATATATATATATATATATATATATATATATATATATATATATATATATATATATATATATTTCACACACACACTTGGTTATTGACTTGGCCAGTTTTGCCAGTACACTCACGATATATATATATATATATATATATATATATATATATATATATATATATATATATATATATATATATATATATATATATATATATATATATATATATATATATATATATACTGATAAAAATAATTAAAGAAATAGTTTCACAGATGCGATTCCTTGTTGAAATATAAATAAAGAGAATAACAGAAAATAACTAAACAGAAAGCACGAATTTAATCATAGACTGACTGTAAAATTCCGGATATTCAAAGAAGAGATACGAGAACAAACTACTTCACTGCTCAAATACGCACAACATCCTCCTTTGGATGGAAACCGAAGACAGGAGTGAAGATAGTTTTCTAGAAGTTTTCTAGAAGTAAATACTTTACTAATTTATGTATATATATATATATATATATATATATATATATATATATATATATATATATATATATATATATATATATATATATATATATATATATATATATATATATATATAGTGTGTGTATGTGTGTGTGTGTTTGTGTGTTTATGTATCTATATATGTATGTGTGTCTGTATATGCATTTGTGTGTGTGAATATGTGTATGACAATGGTGAGAGGTCATGAACTTTCTAGATTCTTTGAATACTATATAATAACGCAAGAACATTTAGAACGCAAGAAGAGCATTTGACTGATCAATTTTTTCCTTCCAAAATTTACATCACATTATCGATTTCCAATAAAGAATTTTTTTGAATTTAATTTCTCAGAAAACCATAAATTTAGATTGTACAATATATTTGCACTCTATAAATAGGCTTCAAGGAAAATCTAAATTAAGAAATGTAATTTATTCAGACACATTATTATTATTATTATTATTATTATTATTATTATTATTATTATTATATATAATAATTATTATTATTATTATATTATTATTATTATTATTATTATTATTATTATTATTATTATCATTATTAATATTATTATTAATAAAAAGATATCTTAAGCTTGTTTTTTTGTTTCCCTTTTTTTTATCCATTTACTTGTTAAAGACAGAATAATTGCAATATGAGCAGTATAAAAATGATATGATAACAATAAAAATAATAAAAAACGAAAATAATATTAATAAATAGATATATAAATAAAAAATTATTCTAAATAATAATAATATAAAAAGAATTATTATAAATAATAATAATAATAATTAATAATAATAATATATTATTCTTATTATTATTATTATAATAAAAAACAATAATAAAATAATAATAATAATAATAATAATAATAATAATAATAATAATAATAATAATAATAATAATAATAATAATAATAATAATAATAATAATAATAATTATTCATTCATTCATAAATAAAATATTAAGAGAGTGTACATTTACAATTTTCAATAACACAGTAGGTCATATATTGCTAAATACGGTATAATAATAATAGAAGTGACTGTAATAGTTGTCTGAAAAGGGGATTACAAAGGGTTTACGCATTATTTCCATTTCTTTAAAATAAATAAATTTAAAATTATTTAATAATAAGTAAACACTATAAGATATAATATAACAAAATAATAATAATAATAATTAAATGATAATAGTAATAAATTCTAAATTCCAACAAAAGTATGTCCATCTTGCTAAGAATTATTAGAAAACTGGTAATAAAATTAATGATAGTAACAATAATAATTATAAAAATGGTAGTTGAATTAATAATAAAAATGGTAATAATAATAATAAAAATAATAATAATAATAATAATAATAATAATAATAATAATAATAATAATAATAATAATAATAATAATAATAATATAATAATAATAATAATAATAATAATAATAATAATAATAATAATAATAATAATAAAAACAATAATAAAAACATTACAACACTACTAATATTACTACCAATAGTAATAATAATAATATTTAATAATTATAATAATGGAATATATTATTAAAAACATCATTATTATCATTAGCATCATTCAGTTTTCAATAGTGCCGGAAGTAGTGAGAGTTTAAAAATAAATAAATAAATAAAATAATAATAATAATAGATTGGATTGCTACTTGTTCATAAACAGAGTTGGTTTTGACCTGAAAACAAACAAAAACTTTTATCTCTAGAAACATTTGTTGAAAAAAAAAACAAAAAAAACAACAACAAAAAAAAACTCTTAATTCTTCCACGGACGCTATTTCAGTCGAGGTACTTTTAAACCTGATTTTACCGTGAAGGATCCCATTTTTAGCATAGCAGAGTTGGATTCCTCTTTTTTGGCTGCTAATGCCCTTTTCAATAAAGTTTTGTTATGTTGAGTTAAACACTCATTAATGTAAAAGTCAGATTTTACCTATAAATGGATGATATCAGGTTTTCCATCCATTTTATGAAGCAACAGTGATTGATCTCTTAGGTAGATTGACCTTGCTTTTTTTTTGTAATAGATTTGTTACCATCAGTAATAATGGTAATATTACCTTTAGGAATATTAGTACCAGATAACACACAAGCATTAATATGTTTTTTTTTTTTTTTTTTTTTTTTTTTTTTTTTTTAAGTAAATGTTCAGTTTTCCCATTCTGCTCGTCTCGTGCTTTCCAAAAGGTTAGCAACCTTATTTTAAAAAAATTTAGCCTCGCAACCCCCTAATTACCTCATACACATAACAGGTATCAAATTCAAAAGTGTAAATTTAGATATTTATCGTACCGTTGATTAATAAATTTATTATTATTACTTTATAGCATGATTTAACTAATTTTCATCGTGTTTAATAAATTTTTCCTGTAAGGCATAAATGTCTGCTAACAGTCTTTTAATTTAGCTCATCTACGAATAACTCCTTTAACAAATGTCAAATGTTGCACATTAGACAATGTTAATCGTGATATTTTCTATTATTCCCTCATAATCTGGTGGAACTTTTCTTGCAGGAGAGAATGTGGAAGAGGAAAATATTGGTGATGGAGAATCCTGCGATAAATCACCCACCTGACCAACCAAAAAAAGTATTCGGGATTGCTCCAAGTTTTTCAAACTAACGAGCGTAGTTTTCCTTAATGGATCTGTAGGAAAAGTGTTTTTTACTATATTTAATATATTTATTACAAAGAAAAAAAAAAAAAAAAAAAAAAAAAATAAAAAAAAAAAAAAAAAAAAAAAAAAAAAAAAAAAAAAAAAAAAAAAAAAAAAAAAAAAAAAAAAAAAAAAAAAAAAAAAAAAAAAAAAAAAAAAAAAAAAAAAAAAAAAAAAAAAAAAAAAAAAAAAAAAAAAAAAAAAAAAAAACATAAATAATTAATAATTTAATAATAATAATAATAATAATAATAATAATAATAATAATAATAATAATAATAATAATAATAATAATAATAATAATATATAAATTATTATTATTATTATTATTATTACTTACACGGGAACAAATTTAATTTTTTAGTCAATTGAATTAGATATGACACTGAATTATAGGTAAGTTGTATACGCTGAGCACGAATTTTCACTCGGTTTTGCTCTATTAGGTCCTGATTTTGCTGAATACCCTTCCTTTTTTATGATATTCATATAAAAAAATTTTCTCACTACTTCCAAAGTCCTTTTCAGTTACATATGCGACTAGGTTTTCATTCAGATCAACATTTCCAAATCATTTTAGCCTCGCGACCCCCTAATTACCTCATACGCCTGGCAGGTATCAAATTCAAAAGTGTAAATTTAGATGTTTATCGTACTGCTGATTAATAAATTTAAAATATTCACGATAATTATTTTATGAAAACAATAGTTTTACTTTATTTTATTTTTTTAAATGAATAAAAAAAAAAAAAAAAAAAATTCAAAAGGATGAATTTCTAGCTGCTTAAGCGTTGTTTATAATTTAATATGAGCAAAAATTATGAAAGGATATTATTATTTATTTATTTACTTATTTATTTATTTTTTTTTGTAAAATTTTATTTTTGTGATCCAAGGTGACCCCCCAGTATATGTGATCATGACCCCCAGAAACCGAGTTGAAATTCGTATTCAGGGTTCTCAAATGCACTAGAATAATGTAATAAGATATTCAATAAAATACGTATTCCCCAATGTTATTATTAGTTATTAGTATTATTATTATTATTATTATTATTATTATTATTATTATTATTATTATTATTATTATTATTATTATTATTATTATTATTATTATTATTATTATTATTATTATTATTATTATTATTATTATTATTATTATTAATCTAAGGAAACGACTCCGATCCTTTCATGAAAATAAAATAAATATGGAAGACTATCAACATTTTCCTATCTGATTTCCTTTTTCTGATAATATTCAGAAGAGATTGAGATTGGTCTGTCTCGGCCGCTATTCGTCCCACGTGATGCTTTTACAAAGCCAAAAAGGATATCCTTAAGATCATTTATGCAGCACCACACTATTACGGGGTTTCTAATCTCTGGACGGAAGTCTTTTTTTCGCAAATGATATTTTCGTGGTAATATTTTAGATTATGATGATGATGATGATGATGGTTCTGTTCTTTCATTTTCTCTCTCTCTCTGAATATATATATATATATATATATATATATATATATATATATATATATATATATATATATATATATAATATATATATATATATATATATATATATATATATATATATATATATATATATATATTATATATATATATATATATACGTGTTTATTAGCATATGAATTCTCTCCCTTTAATAAACTTTACTTATTACACGGAATAGTTGACATTAAAATGAGTTGCCAGTCAAATGAAAAAGTTTTTGAACATTAATTTTGACACAATAAAGAAAGCTTCACAATCTCATGTTTCTTGTTTATCTTCACCGAACGATCTAACTTTGAAGAAACTCTTCCAAGTTTCGGAAACAATTCAAGCGCCTACGTTGCTGTCGTTATTGTTGTTGTTGTTTTTTTTTTTTTTTTTAATATAAATTTTTTCCTTAAAAAATACTATTAATTCTTCATTATTATTTTTTAAATTAAATTTTTATTATTCTTCTCTCTATTCTTACTTTTCTTGATATCATCTTTAATATTCATTTTTCATTTAACAAATTTTTTTTACTTGAATTTTTCAAATTTCAAAGAGTTTTTTTTTTTTAAATTTCTAATTAAATTTTTCTTTTATTTATTTATTTGTTTGCTATTTTGTCTTCGTTTCCACTATCTTCTTTTCCACAGACACACACGCACACAAACATACACAATAATATATATATATATATATTAGTGATGGATCGGATGTCATTTTTCCTAATTTGCGGATGCGGATGAAGATGTCGAATTTTTATTCTTTCATTGTGGATTGTTCATAGCAATATTGGTTAAAGAAATTTAAGACGATAGTTAGAGGGTTGAGAGGGGTCCCCTTTTCGGCACAGGCTGAATGAGCACACGTTTCCAGTAAGAAGGGAAGGTTGAAGTAGAAAGAAATAGACGAAATAGTTTACCAAGGAAGGGTGCAAGCTCTGAAGCATAAGTTTTGAGAGCTACAGTAAGGATACCATTAGGACGTACGCCTTCCTAGTGTTAAGTTTAAAGGGAGCAGAAAAGACGTCTTTAAATATATATATATATATATATATAATATATATATATATATATATATATATATATATATATTATATATATATATATATATATATATATATATTATTATTATCGGATGTCATATTTCTAATTGCGGATGCGATGCGGATTGCAGATGTCATTATTTGAATATTGCGAATGCGTATGCGGATGCGGATGTTGAATTTTCGAAAGTGCGGATGCGGATGCGGATGTTAAATTTGTTCGATGCGGATGCGGATATTTAATTTTATGAGGATGCCATATATATATATATATATATATATATATATTATATATATATATATATATATATATATATATAATATATATATATAATATATATATATATATATATATATATATATATATATATATATATATATATAATAATAATTTTTATGACTTGCAATTTCTTAAAGTAATAAAAATTAATAATAATAAAAATAAATAAATATTTTTTATTACTATTATTATTATAAATAATAATAAATACTACTACTAATAATAATATTAGTAGTAGTATAGTAGTTTTAAATTTTGGCAAATACATGAGAATGGTGATACCCCTCTACTCATATGCATGAACCATCCTTTATTGGAATGGTAGATATTTAAACCTCAAAGACATGGAGATATCTTAAATTAAACTATTCTTATTTTAACATTTTCATTTGCTAGAATGAATTTACCTACTGGAAAAGTATACCTAAAGTCAATTATCATACAATTGTATTTGAAATAAAAATGGTAATTAGGGCCAAATGTGCTAAGCACATCCGATGACATTGAAAGAGTAAACAATGTTCTATTATCATGTAACCTTCACTAATATAACGTAAAATTTAAATAATGGAAAAAAAATATTTCATGGTTTCTAACATTCATGTTTTAAATATTGGCAATTTCAGTCTAAACTCTATTGATTTTAAAATAATTCTTTGAAGGTTTTCTATCATATAATTTTGTGACAACTTGAAACGCCGTTTTTTTTTGAGAAATTATTTATTTATTTTTTATTTTTATTTTTTTATTTATATTTATTATTATTTATAACAGGAATTTGGAGCGACATTAACTTTGTTTCTGTAACTTACTCCTTTGGCAAATTATGCAAAATTTACTGTGGATATGCCTGAATCTCATTTCAATAGAAGATTAAAGTAATCTTTAGAAAAAAAATCGAAGTCTCTTTTATAAGATGCCGAAATTTTAAAATCTAAATCACAAATCTAAATGTTTAACTCTAGAAATACTTTCATTGTTTTCAATGTTTTTCATTGGTTCTAATGAGTTTTTCATTCTTTTTGTCACAGGATATGGAAAAGTTTTTTCCAATCTGAATGAAATAAGAGTTATGATGAAAGACCTTTTTCATTATAATTATAATTTTCTTGTTAAGTGGTTGCATCAGTTTTGTAAATGGCAAAAAATATTTTTATTTCGTCTTCAGCCTTCTTTGGGTGTGATTTTTTTAATAAAATCATCATAAAATCTTATTATTGTAAAAAATAGGACAAGTTTTGAAATGGCTTAGTCTTGGCACTGTCACGAAGAAGTGGGGAATTCTATTCAGTTAACCAATATGCGTGTTGAACGTTTGCATTGATACTTGGATTTCAGATCTTCGGGGAATCTGGCGCATTCTACTGCCTGACATATCTAATATTAATATTATTTGTTATTTCTGATAGGTTCGATAATACTTTCAGAAATGAACTGAAATTTTCCTGCCACACAGATTTGAGTTCGCGATTTCTTTGCTTTAATTTTATCCAATAGTTGCACTAAAGATTTCTGGACAACTTATTTTGCCAAGGGTTGTCTTGGAAAAAAAACTCAAGAGACGTATAAGACAAAGTAAGGGTATGCTTAACTTTGCTTCTATAATTTACTGTAACTATTTCAGTACTGACAACAATATTATCACATACTGTAGTTTTGAAGGCTCAGCAGCTATTAAAGTATGTTAATTGAATAAACAGTACTTGAGTGAACTTAGTAACAACTCCTTGACATTCGCTAAAATGACCATTATAATGTTCTCCACGCTCATTCTCCTCTTTAGTTGTATTTTCACTTGATTTTTCATTTTTAACAACATTATTTAATAAGTAAATTCTTGATACTTTTTATTCCATCATCACTCGATCCAACATATTTGTTGAATTTAAAAATTCCATGTTGTCTAAAGCTTCATTAATTTGATATCTATTTGCCTTTTATCGCTAATCTATCAAGCTTTATTTGGTTTGCTTATTCAGCAGAATTTGATATCAGATTATGGTTGTCATTTCCATTTGTAATGTTTCCTCTTTAATCTTTTTTATCAGAGCTTTGATCTTTTTGATTTGTCCTTCTATTTGAGGTCTTTGATATTGCTGTTTCTCTTATTTTCATATTCAGGTATTTTCTATTTTTTCCCTTTGTAGAGATATACAAAAGCCCATTTTACCAAAGTTAATTTATTCTTAATTTTTATATCATTGCGCTTCCGATCTTTAGATGGAATCTTTTTCTCAACTGCAATTGCTTTCTGCTTATGCCCTTCCGTATCATTACAACAACATACTGACTTCAAATCAGGGTTGAGATTTTTTAAAAAATTTTAATATATGAATAAAATTTTAAAATCATGATTTTTTTTTATTTATTTGATTTTTTGATATTTTTCGTTACAAGTTTTTTTTATTAGTAAGTTTATACGCCTAGATAATAATTAATAAGTAAATATAGTAAATAAGTAAATTTAATTAGTTAATTAAGTAGGTTATTTAAATTATAACTTTTATAGGAGTACAAGATATTTAAAAAAATTTTTTTTTATATGTAGAACCACTTCACTGTATTTAAATTTTAAATTTTAAAGAAAGAAAATAAACTATATTATATATTATTTTTAAGAATATTTTATGGTTCTGTGCTGTTATTTAATTTTTTTTATTATATTATTAAGATAAATATTAAAATAAAAAAAAAAATATCTTTAGCGTTGGAACTGTCTCTCAGCACTTAAATTTTGAAGAAAATAAAACATTAATTTCTATAATTAGAAAATAAGTAAATAGAGAGAGTTAGAGCTTTGAATAGAATATTAAATGTAAATGAATTGGTCCATGAAGTCAATTATTAAATAAAAAAAAAAAAAAAAAAAAAAAAAAAAAAAAAAAAGATTGCTGAAAAAAAAAACAAAAAAAAAAAAAAAAAAAAAATTTTTAAAAATTTTTTTTTTTTTAAATTTTTATTTTTTTTTTTTTAACATAATTCTATGGAACAAGTTAATTAACTACAATAAACTTTTTTGAATAAGTTTATATTTATAGATACTAGATAGCTTATATTTAAATTTTATTTTTTAATTAAATGAAATTTGTGATTTATAAGTGCTGTTGCGTCATGGTCTTTCTCGTACAGCTCGCAAAAAGTAAGTAAGTAAATAAATAAATAAATAAATAAATTAATTAATTAATTAATAATTAAATTAAAAATATATTTCTATAAAAATTTTTAAATTAATAAATTTTATATAACTCACACGCCTTTTACAATAAATATCTAAAACCAGAATTCGAAAGTAAAACAGTGTTGCAGGTTTCAATAATTTAGCAAAAAATATCGTTGAACGTTGATTAATTTTTTCCCCTAGGTTGATAAAATGCTTAAAGTTATATTAATTTTTATTAATTTTTTTTTAAAGTTCTCTTATGATATTTTGAACTTGAAGATAAAAAGACAGTGACGGAATTTTTTTTTTAAATTAAAAAAATTAAAAAAAAAAAAAATCAAAAAAAAAATAAAATAAAAAAAAAATCAATAAAATCAAAAAAATCATCATTTAAGAAAAAAAAAAAAATCACAAATAAAATAAAAATTTCATTTTTATTATGACAACCTTGCTTCAAATATAACACGGCAACTTCCTGGCTTTTTTAAAAGGAAATTGTCATTTCCACAATATATTTTAAGTTAATTTATTTGCAATTAATTTATTATCCTGGACTAGAAAGGAAAATTTACAACTATCTTCTCTCTAATCGCGCTGTAAAATATCATAGCAATGACTAGCAATATATTGTTCATTACAAACCTGTTCTTCTTCTCTTGACGGTGGTGAAAACAATCTCTCAATTAATTAGTTTTTGTGGGAATCATAACAGGAAGGAAATTAGACTGTCAAAAATGCGAATATTTTGTTTTACTTCAAACAAATACGCTAACCATAGGCAATTGATATGATCTATTAATCAAAAGTATAAAAGAAAAATGGAATATAAAACAATAATTAAAATAACACACTATTAAAAGATTAATACAAAATAACAGAATAGTCACAAGCGGCAAGACACAATACACTCGCAGTGAATATATAACTGGCTGGCTGCTATACGCACAGCCTAAAACACAAAGAAACACAATATGGAGGCTCAGTTTTAGGGGTGGGGAGTCAACACACTTACAGTATTTAGTAAACGTAATGCGTGAATAATTTCACACACCTCATAAAACAATACAAGGTAAAACTCCATTTAACCTATATAACGAATTGCTCTAATATATATATATATATATATATATATATATATATATATATATATATATATATATATATATATATATATATATATATATATATATATATATATATATATATATATATATATATATATATATATATATATATATATATATTATATATATATATATATATATATATATATATATATATATATATATATATATATATATATATATAAATATATATATATATATATATATATATATATATATATATAATATATATATATATAATATATAATATATATATATATATATATATATATATATATAATATATATATATTATATATATATATAATATATATATATAATATATTATATATTATATATATATATATATATATATATATATATATATATATATATATATATATATATATATATATATATTATATATATATATGCACTGTATACGAGGTACGTTTACAAGCTATCGAATAACTATAACAGAATATAATATTGTAAACACCTTATATATAATATAAACTACAAGTCATTTACTTTGGCCATTGTTTGTTTACATGTTATATACGAAAGTAAGAGAACGATAATTTTTGAGAAAACTCTAAAAAAAAAAAAAAATTATTATTTTTTTCAAAAAAAAAAAAAAAAAATTTTTTAAAAGATATTTTTTTTTTATTTTAAATAATTTTATTTTAAAGATTTTTTTTTTTTTTTTTTTTTTTTTTTTTTTTTTTCTTTTTTTCGAAATTTTTTTTTTTAAGTAAATAAAATGTTTTCATAACTGTAAATGTAAAAAATGCTAAAAGCTCTGAATTTTTATCCAGAAGTTTTATTTTTATGTTATATATATATATATATATATATATATATATATATATATATATATATATATATATATATATATTATATATATATATATATATATATATATATATATATTATTTGAATTTTCCACCTTATGTTTAGGCTCTCTTGCAATTCTACTACTAAATTTATTTGTTCTGTCTATTTATCTCCTAATTCTACTGACTATAAAAAATTCTTCGACTATTTAAACTCCAAAATAGAGCACATTCTATCTTCTTCTCCTTTCTCTGAAATCATCATATTAGGTGATTTCAATGTTCACCACCGCCAATGGCTTTCTTCTAGTTCTCATGATACAGCTGGTGAACGTGCCTTCCTTTTCGCTATCCAAAACAACCTTGAGCAGTTGGTGCAGCTCCCTACTCGTATCCCTGATCGTCTTGGAGATGAACCCAACATTCTAGACCTTTTCCTAACTTCTAATCCTTCTCCTTATACTGTTAAACTCTTTCCTCCTCTGGGTTCCTCCGATCATCTTCTTATCTCTGTATCTCTTCTATCTCTTCAAGTCTTCCGCAGGAAAGACCCCCTTCTACGGAAAGGAAACGCTTGTGGCACTTCGGTGCCGCAAGCTGGTCGGACTTGCGGTCGTACTTCTTTGATTTCCCGTGGAATGATTATTGCTTCCGTGGGAGGGGTCCCTCGGAGTGTGCAGAACGCATTACCGAGGTGATTCTCTCTGGCATGGAGGCGTACATTCCATATTCTTTCCCTTCTACTAAACCTAACAAACCTTGGTTTAACTCTGCTTGTTCTCGTGCTATCCGCCGCAGGGATGCTGCCTTCAGGGATTACCGTCGTCTTCAAACTCCTGAAACTCACGCTACTTATATTTCATCCCGGAATCGTGCAAAATCTATCCTTCGTAACACTAAAAACTCCTTTCTCCGTAGAAAATGCAATAATCTTTCTGTTTCCTCTTCTTCACGTTCTGTTCTTCTTTGCTCAAACTTTTGCCTCTAATTCAACCTTAGACGATTCCGGAGCTATTCCTCCTCCTTCAACCCCCTCTAACTCAATTATGCCTAAAATTAGAATTTCTTCTAAAGATGTCATTTCTGCTCTCTCTGAGCTTAATACTAAGAAGGCGTACGGTCCTGATGGTATTCCTCCTGTGGTTCTCAAAACTTGTGCTTCCGAGCTTGCACCCTGCCTCGGTAAACTATTTCGTCTTTGTCTCTCTACTTCAACCTTCCCTTCTTGCTGGAAACGTGCGCTCATTCAACCTGTGCCGAAGAAGGGGGACCCCTCTCAACCCTCTAACTACCGTCCTATTTCTTTAACCTCCGTTCTCTCTAAAGTTTTCGAATCTATCCTTAACAGGAAGATTTGGAAACATCTCAATTCTTCTAATCTTATCTCTGATCGCCAGTATGGCTTTCGTAAGAAACGCTCTACTGGTGATCTTCTTTCCCTTCTCTCTGACTCTTGGTCCTCCGCTCTTCGGCATTTCGGTGAATCTTTTGCTGTCGCGCTGGACATATCGAAAGCCTTCGATAGAGTCTGGCACAAAGCTTTGATTTCTAAACTTCCCTCTTTCGGTATCTATCCTTCTCTCTGTGATCTTCTCGCTAATTTCCTTTCCGGTCGTTCTATAGCAGCTGTTGTAGACGGCCACCGTTCATCCTTTAAATCTATTAATAGTGGTGTTCCTCAGGGTTCTGTCCTATCACCAACACTTTTTCTACTTTTCATTAATGACCTTCTCTCTATTACCTTCATCTCCTATCCACTCCTATGCTGATGACTCCACCCTTCATTATTCCTTCCATTTGAAAAACGTCCCCACCCAACAGCAGTTGATAGACTCGAGAAGGGTAGCCTTGGAGCAACTAACCTCTGATCTTTCTCGTATTTCAAATTGGGGCAGAGAAAACATGGTTGTTTTCAATGCCTCAAAAACTCAGTTCCTCCATCTCTCTACTCGACACAATCTTCCACACAACTATGATATCTTCTTCGAAAACACACAACTCAAACCTTCATCTGTCCTTAATATTCTTGGTGTTTCTTTTTCTCGTGATCTTTCTTGGAAAGATCACATTACTTCTCTTTCTAAACAAGCTTCTAAGAGGTTGGGTGTTCTGAGGCGCCTTCAGAATTTCTTCACGCCACCCCAGTTGCTTGCTCTGTATAGGGGTGTTGTTCGCCCTGTATGGAGTACGCTCGCACATCTGGGGTGGTTCCACACATACAGCTCTCTTAGAGAAGGTGGAGTCTAGGGCATTTCGTCTCATCATCAACTCTCCTGCTCTTACTAACTCTCTTCAATCTCTTTCTGCCCGTCGAATTGTTGCGTCACTCTCTCTTTACTATCGCTATTACAACGGACACTGCTCTTCTGAACTCTCTCGTCGCATACCTCCTCCATTGAGAAGAGCTCGTGCGACACGCCTTTCTACACATTCTCATCCTTTCTCTGTCCAACTCTCTGACCCCAGACTTAACCGCTATGCTCAATCTTACATATACTCTACTGGTAAAGTCTGGAACACACTCCCTTCATGTCTGTTTCCCAACTTCCTTTGACTTGCATACTTTCAAACGCCGTGTATCTGGACACGTCGGCCTCCATCGACCATGATAATAGATCTTTCCCAACTCCGGTGGAATTTGGTAGGCCTCTGGCCTTTGCCCACCGGAGGAGACATAAATATATATATAATATATATATATATATATATATATATATATATATATATATATAT
>SEYY01019578.1:57500-60000 GCA_009176605.1 Armadillidium nasatum
AAAATAAAATTAAAAATTAAAAAAAAATTTTGAAAAATTACTTTCAGAAGCAAATAGAAAAAAAATAACAAGTAAATGTAAGTTAATAAAAATAAAGCAAATAAATAAATTAAACGAAACTTAAGTATGATTTCAAGTATTTTTTATTCCTTTTAAAATTTTCTCGCTTCATTTTCGTTAAAAAAAAAAAAAAAAAAAAAAAAAAAAAAAAAAAAAAAATATATATATATATATATATATATATATATATATATATATATATATATATATATATATATATATATATATATATATATATATATATATATATATATATATATATATATATATATACAGTATATATTATTTTTTTTTTTCAAAAGAGATAAATGAAAAATTAATTTTCCATTAAAAATAATACTTCAAACAGCAAACATAATCTTCACTATTGAAAAGAATAGAAAAAGAAAAGTCAGTTTTCATCTACTGAATAATAAAAGAATAAAAGATAGAAAATTTGTTCTTAAGGTAATAACCTTCATTTTGAGCTCGTTATATATATATATATATATATATATATATATATATATATATATATATATATATATATATATATATATATATATATATATATATATATATATATATATATATATATATATATATATATATATATATATATATATATATATATATATATATATATATATATATATATATATATATATATATATATATATATATATATATATATATATATATATATATATATATATATATATATATATATATATATATATATATATATATATATATATATATATATATATATATATATATATATATATATATATATATATATATATATATATATATATATATATATATATATATATATATATATATATATATATATATATATATATATATATATATATATATATATATATATATATATATATATATATATATATATATATTATATATATATCTTTTTTTTTTTTTTTTTTTTTTTTTTTTTTTTTTTTTTTTTTTTTTTTTTTTTTTTTTTTTTTTTTTTTTTTATTTTTGTGTTTTAATTTTTAATATCCGTTTTAAAAATGCTAAATATAGCATTATTTAGCATTTTCCAGTTAACAATAGACCTAACCTAACTTAATTTAGGTTAGGTTATTATTGAATTAATCATTATTAATTATTATTTGAATTAACCTAACCTAAACTCTACTAACTTAACCTAGCCTAACCTAAACTATTCTAACAACCTAACCTAACCTTCCCTGGCAACCATAAAAAAAAATATAGAAATGGTAAAAAATCTAGTTGAAAAATATTAAAAATCGCTAAATTTAGCATTTTGAATAAATATTTGTTTGGTTGAAATTAATTGAAAATAAAATTTATGTTTGTAAATAATATAAATCTTAACTAAATTCCTTTTTAACAAGACATTAACGAGAACATGAAATATATATATATATATATATAATATATATATATATATATATATATATATATATATATATATATATATATATATATATATATATATATATATATATATATATATATATATATATATATATATATATATATATATATATATATATATATATATACTATATATATATATATATATATATATATATATATATATATATATATATATATATATATATATATATATATATATATATATATATATATATATATATATATTATATATATAATATTATATTAATAAATATACTATATCTGGACTCTTTACAGTGAGAAATAATTTTATTAACCTATCACAAGCCAAGAGAGTTTGATGCATTATTATCATTATAAATTATTAATTTGTAAATATGAATACCATGTCAACTTTGGAATATTTTAAGTCAAAGTAAAGTGAATTTTCCACAAGTTTTGTTTAAATATGTTGCACTTACTTTGTTATCTATTTTACAATTATAAATAAATAAAGATGAGTAAAAGAAAATGGAGCTTATCGATATATTTTGAACCAATTTGAAATTTTTTTTTTTTCAAATGATTTTCGATTCAATACATTCAACTTCAATTTTTTATTCGCTTTAATTCGATTTTCCGATAAGAGATTTGCCAAAAGGGCGTTGAATCGTAGAAATCGCTTGAATATTAAATGAATACATCATTACGCCAACGTGGAACGGAAAGGAGTTGCAATATTTCTTTTTTTTATGAGCTGTAAGGAATTTTTAGTTTACAAATGTGAGTGATAAAAAAAAAAAGAGATGACACAGGAACAACATCCGAATTATGCGTGTACACATTTATGTGTGCATGCAAGCTTATATGCACATATGTGTGTATAGTGATGCAAAATAAAATAAATAAATAAATAAAATTAAAAAAAAATAAAATAAAATAAAAATTGTCTTTTTTAAAAAAAATATATATATATATATTTTTTTTAAAGATTTCTTTTTATATCATATTTTCCATTATTTTCATTATTACTCAAGGAAATTTCTTCTTTTCCTTCTATTTTTAAATA
>SEYY01019578.1:67500-75000 GCA_009176605.1 Armadillidium nasatum
TCGGAATTTGTTTTCAGACTTTCTTCAAATACAAATTTTAATATCTTGAACAACAATTACACAAAGAGAACAAACATGAGTCGAAATGGAAAACAATGGAACCAATTTCATCTGAGTCTACAATTTCTGTTAGTCTTATTCTATTCATTTCAGTTTGAAATAACTATAACTATATACATAATATATATATATATATATATATATATATATATATATATATATATATATATATATATATATATATATATATATATATATATATATATATATATATATATATATATAATATATATCAGTACAAGGTGCTTCCTTAAAACAGGAAAAAAATCATATAACACTAAAATGTCCATCACACGTCTAAAATAAGCTCCCGAACAAACTTAACGCATCACTTGAATTTATCGGAAAGTTGCACCACAACATGGTTGTATGCATGTCATGCTATTTACCTACCGAAGGTGCATCTTGCATGAGTTAGGAGAATTTGAAAGGAACCGAAGGAATAATGAAGAAAACATCAAAAACGGAAAATTCGCTATGTAATGCAACATAAACAAACTGCAAGAAATAATAATGTAATTACAAAACCTCTAATAGTGGGTTGAGCCTCTTATGGCTTTCTGTACTTCCTCCTACTATTCCATCATTGAGGATACGATTCTGGTGATGGTGACTAAATGGATTTTGCTCCACTCCTTCGTCAACACTCCTCCTCAACACAACCCAAAATATTTCTATGGGATTTAAGTCCGGGGTATTCTCAGGTCAGGTCAGGAGGTGAATTTCCATGTCTTCGATTAACAGGTGTACGACTTCCGCAGCGTGATGTTTAACATCGAGATGGAAAAATAAGAATGTGTTACCAATTATAGGCACGAAACGCCCTACATAGTATATACTCCTGAAAAAAATTGTCTCATACCTTTCTGCCGTTTAAGTCCCCCTGTCCAATATATACAACTCCGTGCAAGCTTCCAAACATTTCTTCTACGATTACTTCCAGTCTCCTGAACCATCGAAGGATCCGACAATTGTCGACTGCTTCACCTACCTGCCTCTAGGATAGGGCTGTTTTAAATAATGCTGTAGCCCTGATAAAAAGTTCTTCTCTTACTCTGGGTCAGTCAATTCATTCTTCACGCACCTAGGTCAGACGAAGATACTGAATCTGCTATTTGCATGCAATCACGACCCTACTAAATCCTACAAAATGTGCACTCAGATAGAAAATAGTCTGTACTGCCGATTGAAAGGTATTTACTTGTGCTAATTATAGTTGTACTACATATTAAATGTTAAATTTATTGATTGTTCTATAGTTTAAACCAAAAGGAACAAGGCAGATTGCTTTCAACTTTAAAGCAACCTGCCTTGTTCTATTTGTATCACTAATAACGCAATACAACCTAATCCTGTATATATATATATATATATATATATATATATATATATATATATATATATATATATATATATATATATATATATATATATATATATATATATATATATATATATATATATATATATATATATATATATATATATACACGATGTTTTAAAATGTTTTTGATTTGCTTCTAAAGGAAAAAAATACGCTGATAAATATTTGCTCTTATTCTTTTTTGACATTTCTGTTTTTGATAAATATTTCAAGGAAATTTAAAATTATATATATATATATATATATATATATATATATATATATATATATATATATATATATATATATATATATATATATATATATATATATATATATATATATATATATATATATATATGGACACTATACAATACCTCTTCTTAGAATCTTTATATAAAAGATATCAGTTTGAAGTTAGTTTCAATATTCTCAGAGGACTACACAACATAAAAACAGATAATTCTTTACTAAAAAGTAAGCAGACTTTTTATTAATATCCTTCAATTAACAGAAAAAAAACGTTCAATTACAAGGGAATTGAAACATTTTCATTTTATTCAAAAAATCAATGGGATGCGAACACTGCAATGATTTTCTCATATGAAATCTTGAGTTCTGTGAAATGATTTCATTTCGTCAACAAAATATATGACAGTTTTTCACTTGCATAAGAGACAGAATTTACTTTCATATATATATATATATATATATATATATATATATATATATATATATATATATATATATATATATATATATATATATATATATATATATATATATATATATATATATATATATATATATATATATATATTTTTTTTTTTAATTTCACCTCTGGTGGACAAAAGCCAGAGGCCTACTAAAATTTCCACCAGAGTTAGGAGGAAAGTCTGAACCTGGTCAAATTAAAGGCCGACATGATCTGATGCACGTCGTTTGAAGGTGTGTAAGTCACAGGAAGTTGGGAAAATAGATGAAGGGAGTGTGTTCCTACATATATTATATTATATTATAAGTTGCCTATCACATATGACACATGAGAGTCTGTGTCGCCTTTTAGATTTAGCGAAATTGAAGTCTGTCATATTTACTCATTCTTTCTTTCTGCTGTTTCGATATTTTTGTTCAATCCCTATATATATATATATATATATATATATATATATATATATATATATATATATATATATATATATATATATATATATATATATATATATATATATATATATATATATATATATATATATATATATATATATATATATATATATATATATATATTACTTTATTTTCTAAAAAAATATAGAAAATTTTATTTCATGTTTGTAGTTATATGAATAATTTAAATTTTTTTTTAAATGCATATCTATATTTACTCAAAATAGAATATGTTGTATATTTTAATAATTTGAAAATATTAAGTTCTTACAATTAAGAATTTTATTTTTCCGGATATCCTGCCAGATAGTACTAGTCTCCGTCTTGTCGGGGAATTTTAGTACTACAGTCACTCAGGTCTGCTAAATTACATTATCGGACTCCTCAAGATAAAGAGAACAAGTCAAGGTAAGTTTAAATGAACACTGCAAAAATTGTCCTAACGAATCGTTGGTGACAAGTCGCAAAAATGTCACAGTAAAATTTTCAATAGAGAAAAGATATGTTAAGCATAAGAAAGTCACTTCACAAATTTTATTTTCTAATAAGAAAATAACTGAAGAAAAATTTGTTGTGACATTTTTTGCCACTTGTCTCAAAGATTCGTTAGGACAATTTTTGCCGTAAACTTTTACCCATCAGAATCGTGAGCTCTAAAGCAAGGAGGCTGAGTATCAACAGTGATAAAGGAATGCTTTAGCGACCAAATAGAATGCATTACACCAAGCATCTTTTTATTTTAAAAAAATCATCACAGAAAGTCGAAGTCGGCAATTAAAAATTTTTACAAACTTGTGTGATGTTTTGAACATATTTTAATTAAAATAAAAATAAATAATTAATTAAAACAAGTTGATTATCTTTTTCTACACTACAATCTTCATAGAAATCAAAAGAATCTAATTTTTATTCTTAAATCTTTAATAATTTTAAATAATTTAGTTCTTATCAGGACGTCATTAGAAATTTTTAAGCACATCTTTCTTTCACTGCAAAAATTGTCCTAACGAATCGTTGGGACAAGTGGCAAAAATGTCACAACAAATTTTTTTCAGTTATTATCTTATTAGAAAATAAATCGGTGAAGCGACTTACTTATGCTTAACAAGTCTTTTTTATATTAAAAATTTTACTGTGACATTTTTCCAACTTGTCACAACGATTCGTTAGCACAATATTTGCAGTGTTCCTACGACCGTCAATTCAACCCCCAAAGAAAATATTTTTCTTTTAGTACAATATTTACTTCTCTGTCAACATATAATATTGAACTTATGCTGTCTTGTGGTAAATTAAAAAAAATTTTGCCATTGTATTTATTTTATCTTGATTTTTAAACATTATATCAAATCGGTATTGTGTGGCGAAAGTCCAGAGTTCGACTCTTAACAGTTGTTGGTTTAAATATACTTATATCGTTAGTGAATTTAAGCACTACAGTCACTTAAGTTTGTTAAATTATAAAAAAATGTAATCTCAAAACGAAACACTAGACTAAAACTATATACTAAGGAACATTGATTAACAACAACCTTTACTATTTGAAATTTTATTTATTTTTAAGTTCATAACAACTTTTAGAGATAGAACATCCATGCTAATATCTAACATTTTTTTTCCTTCGTTTACAAGTAACACAAACTCTATTCACGGTTGTTTTTAACAGACTTTATTCTAATATATTTTATTTAAGTATTTTTATATTTCATTGAATATAAAATAAAATAAACCAAAAAAATTGAATTTTATTTTTTATTTTATTTTTGCTTGGCTTTGAGAAAAGGGAAATCCATATTTAATCTAAAAAAGAAAAGCTCTGAATTTGTTTATTTTAATATTGAAAAATTGGTAGCCTCTATTTCTTTAAAAAAAATTTTTTTTTATTTTATAAGTTATTCATGTCGACTTTGCAAAAGGAAAGCAACTCTAAACTGAAAGGATATCAAATATTTAAAAATGAACTCTTTCAAAAATGTTTTTTGAATTTTATTTCTTTGTTTTCTATCACATACATACATACATACATACATACATACATACATACATACATACATACATACATACATATATATATATATATATATATATATATATATATATATATATATATATATATATATATATATATATATATATATATATATATATATATATATATATATATATATATATATATATATATATATATATATATATATATATATATATATATATATATATATACATATATATATATATATATATATATATATATATATACATATTTGAGGCATTGAAAACGACCATGTTTTCTCTGCCCCAATTTGAAATGAGAGATAGATCAGAGGTTAGTTGTTCCAAGGCCACCATCCTTGCTTCTATTAACTGTTGTTGGGAGGGGTGCCTTTCAGATTGAAAAGAGTAATGAAGGCTGGAGTCATTAGCATAGGAGTGGATAGGAGATGGGAGTAATAGAGAGAAGGTCATTAATGAAAGCAGAAAAAGTGTTGGGGATAAAACAGATCCTTGAGGAACAAAACTATTAATAGATTTATAGAATGAATGGTGGCCGTCTACAACAGCTGCTATAGAACGACCAGAAAGGAAATCAGAGAGAAGGCCACAGAGAGAAGGATAGATTCCGAAAGAGGGAAGTTTGGAAATCAAAGCTTTGTGCCAGACTCTATCGAAAGCTTTCGATATGTCCAGCGCGACAGAAAAAGATTCACCGAAATGCCGAAGAGCAGAAGACCAAGAGTCAGACAGAAGAGAAAGAATATCACCAGGAGAGGGTTTCTTACGAAAGCCATACTGGCGATCAGAGATAAGATTAGAAGAATTGAGATGTTTCCAAATCTTCCTGTTAAGGATAGATTCGAAAACTTTAGAAAGAACGAAAGTTAAAGAAATTGGACGGTAGTTAGAGGGTTGAGAGGGGTTCCCCTTCTTCGGAACAGGCTGAATGAGCGCACGTTTCCAGCAAGAAGGGAAGGTTGAAGTAGAAAGACATAGTTTACCAAGGCAGGGTACAAGCTCGGAAGCACAGGTTTTGAGAACCACAGGAGGGATACCATCAGGACAGCACACCTTCTTAGTATTAAGCTCTGAGAGAAGCAGAAATAACATCTTTAGAAGAAATTACAATTTTAGGCATAAATGAGTTAGAGGGGGTTGAAGGAGTAGGAACAGCTCCGGAATCGTCTAAGGTGTAATTAAAGGCAAAAGTATGAGGAAAGAGTTCAGCTTTAGAGGAATGCAAAACGGGAGTTGAGCTGTCAGAAGATACCAGAAGAGGGAAAGAGGAAGAAGCAAAGTTAGAGTTGACATTTTTTGCAAGATGAGAGAAAGGTCGTGAGGAAGAGGAGCCATAAAAATTATTACATTTGCGACGCAGAAAAGAGTTTTTGGTTTCTCGAAGAATAGACTTTGCACGATTCCGGGATGAAATATAAGTTGCGTGAGTTTCTGGAGATTGAAGACGACGGTAATCCCTGAAGGCAGCATCCCTGTGGCTGTTACCACGAGAACAAGCAGAGTTAAACCAAGGTTTGTTAGGTTTAGTAGATGGGAAAGAATATGGAATGTACGCCTCCATGCCAGAGAGAATCACCTCAGGTATGCACTCTGCACACTCCGAGGGACCACTCCCACGGAAACAATAATCATTCCGTGGGAAATAAGAAAAATACGACCGCAAGTCAGACCAGTTAGTGGCACAGAAATGCCAGAAACGTCTCCTTGCCAAAGGCGGGGCCGGTCTTGCGGAAGACTTGAAGAGACAGGACAAGATACAGAGAAAAGAAGGTGATCGGATGAACCCAGAAGAGGAAAGTGTTTAACAGTGTAAGGAGAAGGATAAAAAGCTTGGAAAAGATCTAGTATGTTGGGTTCATCACCAAGACGGGTAGGGAGATGCACCAACTGCTCAAGGCTATTCTGAATAGAAAATTGGTAGACGAGTTCACCAGCTGGATCATGAGCTTGGAAAAGATCTAGTATGTTGGGTTCATCACCAAGACGGGTAGGGAGATGCACCAACTGCTCAAGGTTATTCTGAATAGAAAATTGGTAGACGAGTTCACCAGCTGGATCATGAGAACTAGAAGAAAGCCATTGGCGGTGGTGAACATTGAAATCTCCTAATATGATGATTTCAGAGAAAAGAGAAGAAGAAAGAATGTGTTCTATTTTGTAGTTAAGATAGTCGAAGAATTTTGGATAGTCTGTAGAGTTAGGAGACAAGAAGACAGAACAAATGAATTTAGCTGCAGAATTGCAAGAAAGTTTAAGCCATTAAGTAGAGAATTCAGAAAACTCCAAATTAGAGACACGAGAACAGACAACATCATTGCGCACATTTGCGCAACATCCGCCTTTGGCTGAAAATTGAAGATAGAGACAGTAGGAGGAAACAGAGTAGGGTTTGCTGTCAGAGCACTCAGACACCTGAGTTTCAGTTAAGGACAAGAGATGAAGAAGAGAGAGAGACGGAGATTAGAAAAGAGACCGCGAATGTTGCAGAAATTAATGAAAAAAGGAGACCGTGCACCAGGGCAAGTCGGCAACAAGGACTTGGTGGCGCCAACCCCCAAGTGGTGACGGGGGATGGAGTGAATGAGGGGCATTCTTTGGATGCCGCCCCTCGAAGCATCTCCGAGGCAGTTTTATGTTTTGCCATTTTGAATAAATTTTAAAGGTAATGTACAAGCAAGAACTTGTAAATTTGTGGAAACATGAGAAGGGTATCGGGGAAAGGAGAAGTATGAGAATAGATACTCCATTGTGAGACGAGGGTACACTAGAGACCCTCTGAGAAGGTGAAACGCGAAAAGGAACGAACCTAAGGGCAACGGAGTGAAACGGAATGGTCTAGCCCATCCTATCACTCCGCGGTTAAGCCCAATGCGGGGTACTTTCATCGCCTCGGACGG
>SEYY01019578.1:80000-85000 GCA_009176605.1 Armadillidium nasatum
TTATTATTATTACTATTACTACTACTGATTTTTTTGAACATTTTTATTCTTAGTAGTTGCTATTATTATTATTATTATTATTATTATTATTATTATTATTACTCTTTCTTCCTATCGTTTTGACTTTTTTTCCCTTACATACATGACATCTGGTACCAATTTTTAAACTACATTCCTTGGTAAAATGATGTCCATTACACAAACACACAACGGCTAATCACAAAGATAAACCTTCTAGCAACCATTGAAATTCTTACAATAAGCTTTTTATTATCTTTGAAATAAAGAACGCATATTAAAATTTTTAATAATTTCTTATTAATTTTAATAATTTCATATTTTGCATATTAAAAACAGTCTAACCTGCAATTAATATAAGAATTAATGGTGAGCATTCATCAGCTTCCATCTCTACTATTATTATTATTTCTATTATTATTATTATTATTATTATTATTATTATTATTATTTGTAGATATTCCTATAATACAAGTGAAATTATACACAAACAGAAGTATTGTTTATTTACTAATTGCTTGTGGAGATGATATTACTATTATTATTATTATTATTATTATTATTATTATTATTATTATTATTATTTATCATCATCATCAATGTTATTATTACTATTGTTATTATTATTGCTTGTGGAGATGATATTGCTATTATTATTATTATTATTATTATTATTATTATCATCATATATTATTATTATTATTATTATTATTATTATTAGTTTTATCGTTACTAGAGCTATTCTTAGAAACATCTTTAATTTTACTACTATTACTGAAATTAGTTTTAGAATCAATACTAAAAATCTTATTATTATTATTATTATTATTATTATTATTATTATTATTATTATTATTATCATTACTATTACCACTATAATGTTAAGATCCTTGTTGTTATTATTATTTTCATTATTACTATTGTTATTTTTATCATTCTTATTCTCATTATTATTAGTTATTATTAGTATTCTTATTATTATTAGTTATTATTGTTATTATTATTATTATTATTATTATTATTATTATTATTATTATTATTATTATTATTATTATTATTATTATAATAATAATATTATAATAGATATATAATATATAATAATAAATAATAATAATAATTAACTAAATTTGGAATTCAATGGAAACCAATGCGTATCCCCTTAGATGCCCCTTTTCAGAGAAATGGGAAGCTAACAAATTAAAATAATGTATTTAGTAGTATAGAACCTATTGTAATATTGCTAACTTGTAAATGTACATTCCTCTGAATAAACTGTGGAAGTTGAAAGTTAAAAATTGAAATTATTATTATTATTATTATTATTATTATTATTATTATTATTATTATTATTATTATTATATATATATATATATATATATATATATATATATATATATATATATATATATATATATATATATACTAACTAATTATTATTATTGTATCTAGTAGAATAGGACCTACTGAAACACTGTATAATCTGCAATTGTACTTCTGAATAAAATATTGAAATTGAAAATTGAAATTATTATTATTATTATTATTATTATTATTATTATTATTATTATTATTATTATTATTAGTGGTAGTAGTAGTATCCATATTATTATAATAGTGCCGTATAAACTTTTAGAAAACGTTAATTTAGGTTCTCATCAAAAGATAGAAAACAGGTGTTGCCATGACAGCCATATTGTTTAATCTTGCTCTCTAATATTATATGAAAGCTATAATTCACACCAATGAAGAAGAAAATCCTAAAGAAGACGCATATTTGCGAGACAGGAAGGACTAGACTGCGAAGTGCGTTAATTTTTGCTTCAATAGTTAAATAATAGCAAAGCATACAATACAAAACAATTCTTTATTGTTTGTTTTTGTTTTACAGTCTCTTCGTTATTAAGATTCCACGTAGGTTTATTTTATAAAATATATAGAGAAATAATGAAATTTTTATATTGAAGGTTTTTAGTAACTTTCATCAACTTTTTTTTGGGGGGGGAGTGGGAGGGGGGGTTTATAGGTAAGGAAATTTGAAATTTGGAAAAGAAAAATTTGAATTATTACTAATAGTCTGAGGTTTAAATTTGTAATTTTCTTTCTTGTTTATTGTTTTTTTTTTTATTATTATTTAATTTCCATTTAATCTTTTTTTTTCACCTCATTTTTCTAATCTCTTTTTAAAACATTTATTGTTTATCTTTTTTTTTTTTTGTTTATTTTAAATTAGTAGCAAATTTTCGTTCATATTATTATTATTATTATTATTATTATTATTATTATTATTATTATTATTATTATTATTATTATTATTATTATTATTATTATTATTATTATTATTATTATTTTTTTATTTTTATTATTATTATTATTATTATTATTATTATTATTATTATTATTATTATTATTATTATTATTATTATTATATTATTATTATTATTATTATTATTATTATTATTATTATTATTATTATTATTATTATTAAACAATACTCTCGTTTCACTTCAACTTTTGATACATTACAATTTATTTATCCAACGTTGACGCATCGTCCATTATTTAAATTTACTTATTTCATTATATAAAATATTTTTCCGTATAAAATATTTTCTTCCACTCAATTTCATTACCAAATTTAAATATTAAATACAAAATTTTTGTAGTTCCATTATTAAATTTTTAACAATGCATTTTTCGAATCGGTATTGTCAATATTTCAATTGAATGAATTTTTTTTCAATTAGAGGAAATGAATTAAAAAATGCAATATATATATATATATATATATATATATATATATATATATATATATATATATATATATATATATATATATATATATATATATATATATATATATATATATATATATATATATATATATATATATATATTACTAAAAAATATATTGACAAAAAATTTTTTTTTCTGCTTTCAGATTGCATTATGACTGAGAAACTAAGCGTAGAAGAAAGAGTTCATCTTATTTTTACGTTTGGTAGACAAGGAGACCACACACCGCTCAGTAGCTGATGAATTCAACCGCAGCTATCCTGAGAGTCAACCATTGACCCATATCACTGTCTGCCGTTTAATCAAACGCTTCCAAGAAACTGACTCAGTTGCTGACCGTCCGAAATGTGGGCTTCCAAAGAGTGCAGCTGGGGAAGAAACATCCACTTTGGTTTTGGAGAATGTTGTGAAAAGTCCTCTAAAATCAGTCAGAAGAATAAGCCAGAAGGTAAACATAAGCAAATCAGCAGTGCATCGTATTCTCATGACGTACAAATTTCATCCGTACAAAGTACATCTTGTGCAAGCTCTACATGGTGATGACACAGATAGGCGGATGGAATTTTGTAGATTCGTCAATGTTTGTTATTGATGAAGCCATTTTTCATTTGAATGGCTAGGTGAACCGGCACAATATGCGCTATTAGTCTGATAACAATCCACGTTGGAATGAGGAGGGACACCACAAGCACAACCTGAGGATCATGGTGTGTACTGGAATCTGGGAGAGGAAATCATTGACTCCATACTTCTTCAATGATAGAAAATGTCACTGCTTCAAACCTATTTAGAATTACTCCAAACCTTCTTGTCTGACTACATTGAGGATGTTCCCATACGTCGATGCCAGAACATTTTGTTCAGCAGGATGGAGCTCCAACACATTTGGAAACATGAGTGCGTGACCACTTAGACCAGACCTTTCCAAACAGATGGATTGGACAAGTGGCCAGCCCGATCACCTGATCTTAGCCCACTTGACTATTTCCTTTGTTGTCATCTCAAATTTGTTATGTATTTAAGGGATGCAATAACAACTACATTCCAAATGATCAACCCCTGAAACCCTCAGGAGTGTGAAAGACAGTTTCGTGGAGAGAACAGATGCGTGTTTCAATGCAGAGGATGCTCACTTTGAACATGTATTATGATTAAATAAAGCATTATCTAACATTATTATTTTTCTTTATCAAAACCTGAATGATGCGCGACATATATATATATATATATATATATATATATATATATATATATATATATATATATATATATATATATATATATATATATATATATATATATATATATATATATATATATATATATATATATATATATATATATATATATATATATATATATATATATATATATATATATATATACTTTCTCATCCACACTTCACCCAATCATCACTTGGGTGTTGGTTGCCTCCGATGATGGGTCGTAAATGCAACATAATCTTTCTGGTTCCTCTTAATCTCGCCTTTCTGGCATTTTTGCAAAATGTCAAAAAAAAATTTGAAATCTTCTGAATTCCCTAAAAAAAATATATATTATAATATATATAATATATATATATATATATATATATATATATATATATATATATATATATATATATATATATATATATATATATATATATATATATATATATATATATATATATATATATATATATGGCACAACTTCCGTTTTATCTTCTAGTAAAGCTGAACTCTTGACTCAAACTTTTGCCTGTAACTTTTTTTTTGTCTTTCCCAATCTTAACCATCACCTATACCATTACTATAATGTTCGAAAACATTGATATTACTATGTATCTCCACCAGCCTTAGTTTACCTCTTTGGTATTCTGAGGCAGTAATGTCCAATATTATGTACATACAGCAGGGACGGGTACCTGCAGTGCAGGAGTCTTCGGAAAGGAATACTCTAGACCCCACTCACACGATGGCTTTTCTATCAACATATACCCGAGGCCTGTTTGAATAACCTCAGGGTTCTGATGCTTTCCTTCAGGCAGATAACCTCAAGCATCTTGATCACAGAGTTTAGTTGGAGATCTCTGAGAGTGTGTGAGTCCCAGCGGAGATGTCTCCCCGCCAGTTGATAGCGATTGTATTCACGGCGTGGGTATCAGCAGCGACGGTAGCGTCAAAGATAATGACTCTGTTATCTCGCCA
>SEYY01019578.1:87500-92500 GCA_009176605.1 Armadillidium nasatum
GGTAGTTGGGGAAACAGACAAAGGGAGTGTGTTCCAGACTTTACCAGTAGAGTACATGTAAGACTGAGCATAGCAGTCGGAGAGTTGGACAGAGAAAGGATGAGACTGTGTAGAAAGTCACGAGTCAGTGAAGTATGCGACGTGAGAGTTCAGAAGAACAGTGTCCGTTGTAATAGCGATAGTGTAGAGAGAGTGATGCAACAATTCGACGGGAAGAAAGAGATGGGAGAGAGTTAGTAAGAGGAAAAGAGTTTATTATGCAAAAAGTTCTAGACTCCAACTTTTCGAGAAGAGCTGTACCACCCCAGAACCACCCCAGATGTGTGAGGCGTGCTCCATACAGGGGCGAACAACATCCCCATAAAGAGCAAGCAACTTGGATTGCGTAAAAAATCACGAAGGAACATCAGAACACCTAACCTCTTAGAAGCTTGTTTAGAAAGAGAAGTGATGTGATCTTTAAAAGAAAGATTACGAGTAAAAGAAACACCGAGATATTGCGGACAGATGGAGGTCTGAGTTGTGTGTTTTCGAAAAAGATGTCATAGTTTTGGGGAAGATTGTGTCGAGTAGAAAGATGGAGGAATTGAGTTTTTGACGCATTGAAAACGACCATGTTTTCTTTGCCAAAATTTGAAATACGAGAAAGATCAGAGGTCAGTTGCTCCATTAATAAAAATTAGAAGAAAGAGTTGGGGATAGGACAAATCCTTGATGAACACCATTACTTATAGATTCAAAGAAGAACGGTGGCAGTCTACAACAGCTGCTATAGAACGACCGGAAAAAAAATGAGAGAGAAGGTCACAGAGAGAAGGATAGATTCCGAAAGAGGGAAGTTTAGAAATCAAATCTTTGTGCCAGACTCTATTGAAGAGTTTCCATATGTCTATCGCCACAATGAAACATTCACCGATTAAGTAATGATGATACTATGAAATCAAAGTATGTAGAAATGTCCCTTGGCGAACTCTGGGTGCATGTTAACAATGAATATTTTCCCGTTTCAAGAAATGCTCTGTTTATCCTTCTTCAATTTTCTACATTTTACTAGTACGAATTTGGATATTCTGCGCTCACAGACGTAAAAAAAACTAACGAAAGAGAAAAGTTACACACAGATGAAGAATGAAAATATATTTGCCTAATATCGTATCAAGTTCAAGAATCTCATTAAAAAGATTCCATGTTGAATGTTAGTTTGAATTATTCATTGCACATCGATCTTAATTTATATTTTACAGTATTGTGTATTACTTAATTGTTGTGTTCGACTCTACTTTCATTGTTGAACTAAAAAAAATAACATATTTATCTCTGATCAATCATTGAACAAGTGTTATTTATTTTTTATAATATCGATTGACTATTTATTTTATTAACATATGATCTTCGGAAAGTTCCAAGATTTACTAAGAAAAGGTTGAAAAACACTATTCTAGTCTAAGGAAATGTGGCATTCAATTGATATAAGTTATATAGGTTTAAGGTACTCAATTTTTAAGGTCCAAATTAATTGTATCAAAATTTAATTAATAAACACATAGTATCGAGCATCATTTATAAATAATAAAAAGAAAAAAAGAAAAAAGAAATATTATCCTTTATAAAAAATCTTAGCTTTTTCTTAATTTTTGCCCAATTATAGAGCTGTAAATTCGTATTTTAAAGCAGGGGTTCTCAAATAAGGGGGTCCCCTGGGAAGGCGTGGTAAACAGTGAAAACAAACAAGATTAAGCAAACCATTTGAGGCGTATATATATATATATATATATATATATATATATATATATATATATATATATATATATATATATATATATATATATATATATATATATATATATATATATATATATATATATATATATACTGTAGGTTTGAGAATCATCGTAGGATACAGTAACAATAGTGTGGTGCTCGCTAGGGACCCATACCACGCACAATACCTCAGAAATTGTGTTGCGCACCGCATCGCACCAAAATAACCGCACGACGCACCGCACCCTGTGCGTCGGTCAACCATTATGCATTATATATATATATATATATATATATATATATATATATATATATATATATATATATATATATATATATATATATATATATATATATATATATATGTGTGTGTGTGTGTGTGTGTGTGTGTGTGTGTGTGTGTGTGTGTGTGTGTGAGTGTGTGTATTAGTAATGGCAATTAATTAACATTAAAAATGAAATTTTAAAACATTATTAACGATAAAACATTTTATACAAATATTTTTTTTTAAAGATGAAAATAAATTTATATTATTTTTAAAATAAATATAAAAATTTTCAAAAAAAAAAAAAAAAAAAAAAAAAAAAAAAAAAGTAATTTGCATAGCAATAAAAAAGTAATAAATAAAAATAATTAATTGAAATACGTAAAATAAATAATTTTTTATAATAAAGAAAATGTAAAATTAAAAGTGTTATTAAAGTAATATATATATATATATATATATATATATATATATATATATATATATATATATATATATATATATATATATATATATATATATATATATATATATATATATATATATATATATATAATATATATAATAATATAAAAATATTAAAAATAAAATAAAATAAATAAGATAGATTTAAAGATAAAAAAAAATATAATTTATTTAAATAAATGTATAGAAAACGTAAATATAATATTATATATAAAAATATTGGAGAAATATTATTATATGAAAAAATAATATAAAAGGTTTTAGAAAATTATTACAATAACATAAAAAAAAGAAGGAAAAAAAAGAAGGAAATATAATATTACGTGAAAGATAAATTTTATTTATGATAAGGTAGATACCCCGTTACTGTGACAGAATAGAATGATTGTCCCACTTTCCTTGCAGACGTCGTTTCGATCCCTCTTGTAGGCCCTAGCAAGAAACCACCTAAAAAGTTCCCCTCCCTGTATGCATTGAAAGCCCGTGGAATTGCGGACACTATTTTTTTTAAATAAATAAATAAATAAAAAAAAAAAAAAAAAAAAAAAAAAAAAAAAAAAAAAAAAAAAAAAAAAAAAAAAAATATATATATATATATATATATATATATATATATATATATATATATATATATATATATATATATATATATATATATATATATATATATATATATATATATATATATATATATATATATATATATATATATAGTATTGACCTTTAGGCAAGTTGGGTAAATTCTATAAAAAGTTTTAAGGAATAGAACAATGGAACCTCATCTCATTGGTCAGGCGCGTTTTCGAATACTTAACCCAATCGTTTTGATTTGTTTTTTTTTATTTTTTTTTTTTTTTTTTTTATTTTACACTATAATTATAACAATTTTCTACGTTTATAAGTATCCTATGAGATAATGTCTTTTTTTTTAATTACTTCAAAGTGTGTGCATAGTTATTCTGTTAAGGGTAAAAAAATTATAACATTTTCTGACATAAAAATTATAAATTATAATTCATTTTACGCTGTTTCGGCATATTAAGTTTATTATATATATATATATATATATATATATATATATATATATATATATATATATATATATATATATATATATATATATATATATATATATATATATATATAATAAAAAAAAAAAGGTGATAGTGAAATAAATAAATAAATAAAAAATATATATATATATATATATATATATATATATATATATATATATATATATATATATATATATATATATATATATATATATATATATATATATATATATATATATAAATTCATTCCTACTAAATTAAATTAATTCTTCTATTACTTTAAAAGTGCACTTGTGTGTATAAAATACAATATTAATAAAAAAAAAAAATAAAAAAAAATTCATGTCAACAACATGAAGACCTTTTTCAGACCCATTTACCCATCCTCGATTAAATGTAATAAAACTATGAAAATTTTAATAAAAACTTTGTATAACATTTAGCAATAACGAAGTTCAAAAATTCAATGAGTTTAATATTTTCATTTTAAATAATGCAATAAAGAATAATAAAATATTTAATCAAATAGTTTTTCAAAAATGATTACATTTTTATTTATAAAATAATAATAATTAAAATGCTTAGTTTTGCTTAAACATTCATGGAAAAAAGTTAGTATTATTTCTACCGTAATAAAAATATATATATTTTTAGATTAAATTTACTTTAATTCGAAAATTATTAAAGATTATTAAATTTTATTTATTAGATACATTATTAAGAAGCAAACAGGCTTTAAAATAATATCGATATTTTCGGTTTAATGTTCCAATATCGATATCAACTGTAAGATAAAACCGATATTTAAAGTTACCTATACCAGCATCGCTACCAACTATTAGATAAAACCGATATTTTGGGTTGCCTATTCGAGTATCGATACCAACTATAAGATAAAACCGATATATTGGGTTGCCTATTACAGTATCGATATCAATTATATGATAAAACCGATATTATGGGTTACCTATTCCAGTATCGATACCAACTATTAGATAAAACTGATAATATCAGGTAGCCAATTCCAGAATGTATTTACGAACTATTTAGGACCATGTTATTCGATTCTCATTCCAACTACTTAAAAACAGTTGATTCTTATTCCGACTCTAAAATCACTTTACTAAACTGTGTTAAATTTCCATTACAGTTCCAATTGATTTTAAAATAGAATCCAGTAAATTAATTAAATTTGTCGGGAGGCGAATATTTTAATAATACTCACTATTTCTCCTACAATCAAATAATATAATCAGTCTTATATATATATACGAGTATATACCCTATATATATATATATATATATATATATATATATATATATATATATATATATATATATATATATATATATATATATATATATATATATATATATATATATATATATATATATATCACCAATGCTCACTGGCAGAGCCCTATTCAAGGAGGGGGTGTTAGAGCAGTAAAAG
>SEYY01019578.1:105000-107500 GCA_009176605.1 Armadillidium nasatum
CCCTTGTATGGAGTATGCTTCACACATCTGGGGTGGTTCCATTCATACAGCTCTCTTGGAGAATGTAGAGTTTACGACTTTTCGTCTCATCAACTCTCCCTCTTTACTAACTCTCTCCAATCTCTTTCTGCCCGCCGAATTGTTGCGTCACTCTCTCTATATTATTCGCTATTACAACGGACATTGCTCTTCTGAACTCTAGTTGCTTACCTCCTCCATTGAGAAGAACTCGAGCGACACGCCTTCCTACACTGTCTCATCGTTTTTCTGCCCAACTCTCAGACCCCAGACTTAACCCCTATGCTCAATCTTACATATGCTCTACGAGTAAAGTCTGGAATTCACTCAATTTATCTATTTTTCCATCTTCCTTTGACTTGCACACTTTCAAGCGCCGTGTGTCTGGACATGTCGGCCTCTAATGATCTGGACAGGACAGAACTCCGGTGGAAATTGGTAGGCCTCCGGCCTTTGCTCACCGGAGGATATATATATATATATATATATATATATATATATATATATATATATTATATATATATATTATATATTATATATATATATAATATATATATAATAATATATATATATATATTATATATATATATATATATATATATATATATATATATATATATATATATATATATATATATATATATATATATATATATATATATATATATATATATATATATATATATTATATATATATATATATATATATATATATATATATATATATATATATATATATATATATATATATATAATATACAATTAAAACCCAAAGAAAATTAACACAAATTTTTTAAAAAAAGAGCGAGGCTTTCGAAGGAACAACCATTATTCCTTTATTCTCAAGTTTAATATATTTATTATATATATTATATAAGTATTAAACTTAGCCTGAAAAGGAAGGACGGTTGTTCCTTTAAAAGCATCGCCTATTTTTTAAAAATTTTTTTTAATTTTCTGTGGGGTTTTAATTATTATTAATTAATTAAAACATTATTATAGTTATTATTATTATTATTATATTATATTATATTATATATTAATTATATATATTATTATATATATATATTATTTATATATATATTATTAATATAATATTATATTATTATATATATATATATATATATATATATATATATATATATTATTATATATTATATATATATATATATATATATATATATATATATATATATATATATATATATATATATATATATATATAATTATATATATATATATATATATATATATATAATATATATATATATATATATATATAATATTATATATATTATATAGCACTTAGTTTATAGAATGCTTAATTATTATTATATTATATTATTATTATTATTATTATTATGTTAAACTATTATTATTATTATTATTTTATTAATTATCATTAATATTATTATATTTTTATATTAAATTATTATTATTATTATTATTACATATATTTTATATTATATTATTATTATTATTATTATTTTATAGTAATTAAACTATTATCATTTATTATTGCTATTATCATTATTATATATTATATTATTATTAATATATTATTAATTTAATAACTAATATTTATTATTGTTTTATATTATTTTATTATATTTAAAAATATTATTACTCAAATATAAAATTAATTTTTATATATATATATATATATATATATATATTATATATATATATATATATATATATATATATATATATATATATATATATATATATATATATATATATATATATATATATATATATATATATATATCTACCATATGTTTATATATTCGATATTTCTATAAAGTCTGTTAATAAATTGGAAAAACTAGAATCAATACTCACAATTCATTAAACTAATTTCTGCTCCTCATTCATTTATTACTTCACTGTTTTAAGCATCCTAAAGGGGCACAATTTATATAATAAGGTATATATCTGATATCTTCTTAGCGAGTCTTCCACTAAGTCCTTCCATCTTTTCCTGGGTCTTCCTCTTAGTCTAGTGCCCTCAGGCCTCCACTCCCATCTTCTTCTAGCCAATCTTCCCTCCTGCATTCTTTCCACGGGTCCCAACCTTGCTGCGTCTATTTTGTTAATCACAGGATTTACCCCAACATTTTCTCTATTCTTCCTGGGTCTTTTCCTTATAGTCTAGTGCTCTCAGACCTCCTCCCACATTTTCTTCTAGCCAATCTTCCCTCATGCATTCTTTTTACGTGTCCCCACCATCTCATCCTTGCTGCATCAATTCTGTTAATCAAAGGTCTTCCCACCACATATTCTTTGATTCTCTTGTTTCTAACTCTATCCATTCTGGTCTTTCCTGCAATAGCCCTTAGAACATTCATTTCCTCCGTCTGTATTATATTTTCATCTTTTGTTGTCATACTTCAGGTCTCTGCATCATTCAACAGTATTGGTATCAGAAATCCTTCAAAAAATGACCCTCTTCATCTCCACTCCAATATGTCTGACTTTT
>SEYY01019578.1:112500-115000 GCA_009176605.1 Armadillidium nasatum
CATAGACAGAGAAAAATGGTATGAAAACGTTTGAAAGCAAACGTGAAGGAAAAAAGCTACTACTAAAGCTCATATAGATTGTTTTGCGCAGTGGAGGTCCAGGGTTTGGCACCTCATGCAGATCCAGGGAAACAACTATATATATATATATATATATATATATATATATATATATATATATATATATATATATATATATATATATATATATATATATATATATTATATATATATATATATATATATAATATATATATGTATATATATATATATATATATATATATATATATATATATATATATATATATATATATTATATATATATATATATATATATATATATATATATATATATATATATATATATATAATATTATATATATATATTATATATATATATATATATATATTATATATATATATTATATATATATATATATATATATATATATATATATATATATATATATATATATATATATATATATATATAATAAATATAAAAAAATAAAAATAAATTAAAAAAAAAAAATCTTTTTTAGAAAAGCAAAATAAGTACAATTAAAGACCACAGGGCATAGTTCATTTCTAATTCGCTCACTTCTACAAGTACTCAACGGTAAAATGTGGAACAATACACTTCTTCCGCTTACTTCTACTGTATTGTGTGCAGTATATATATATATATATATATAATATATATATATATATATATATATATATATTATATATATATATATATATATAATATATATATATATATATATATATATATATATATATATATATATATATATATTTATATATATATATATATTTAAAAGACATTTTCAATAAGTAGAACACAAATGTGTTTCCGATATTTTATTGACTAAATATGTTAACAGTTCATCACTCACGCCTCACACTTCGTCAAATGATAGATTTATATGTTATTTTTAAAACACTAAATTTTATATATATATATATATATATATATATATATATATATATATATATATATATATATATATATATATATATATATATATATATATATTATATATATATATATATATATATATATATATTTTTATTTTTGTTTTTCTTTATATGCTGCACCATATCCCGTATGATACAGGGTGGTGTCGACTGCAGAGTTTTCACATTCCTGCAATCGTACATGGGAAGAAAGGAAAACTGCTTAAGTGGGTTCCCAGCCTCTAGAATCATGCGAAGAACTATTCTTCATTTGACTTGACTGCGACGAAATAATCATCCTTTATTGACCAGAAGTTCAATCTATCTAAACTCTTATTTTTTTTCCTTTTAATATTTAATTTTAAATTTAACTATTAAAAGTATGTTGTATCAAAAGATGTTTTTCTTTACCATATTTTGAAAAAAATAATTTTCGTTGAATTTCTGTTAATTTATTTTCCAAAAAATACTGAAATATTGTAACGAAGAAAATTAAATTTTTTTTTTTTTAACTTTGGTCAATTTAACGCATACAAACAAATTCTGCAAATTCAGGAAGATCTCGAAGCCTCAGATCCTTCTTCTCTCTTCTCCTTCTTTTTTCTTTTCTCTCTCTCCTCTTCTGCTCTTCTCATCTCTTCTCTTCTGCCTTCCTTATGATGTTTCTAACTTTTCTTCTTCCAATCTACTTCCAAGCACATCCGCTCTCGACGGCAGTCGAATCATATATATATATATAATATATATATATATATATATATATATATATATATATATATATATATATATATATATATATATATATATATATATATATATATATATATTATATATATATAGTGATGGGATGATTTGGAACTTTTTCGACGATGACGATTATAGTAAATTTTGCAATGACGACGATAATGACAATGAAATTGAAAAAAATATATTTCAAAAATTTAAATAATTTTATAATAAGGAAGAATTAAATTGTTTTTTTATTCTGTATTCTTTTGGCAAATGTGTAAATACATTTAATTTTATTATATAGTATAATAGTATATCTTCAGAAGATTAATTTTAAAATTTTTAGCATGGGAGAACATGGCGAGCCATGAAAAATTTCAATACTTTAAATTTTGAGGTCTTAAACTGTGATGCAAGCACAATCTTTTCTCCTGTTTATGGGATAATTCGATTTCTTCTTGTAGGATATTTTGTCCCCACTGGTAAACAGTCTTTCTCTCTCAATATATATATATATATATATATATATATATATATATATATATATATATATATATATATATATATATATATATATATTATATATATATATATATATATATATATATATATATATATATATATATAGATTTATTTTAAAATATGAATTTTACTTTTTTTAAAATATTTCGGTATTTTCTAAAAACAAAATTAAATACATATCAATTAAATTATTTTTGAAAATCTGTGGCGGAGCAACAAAACTTTCAGATAAAATACTTTCGGCTTAGATGGAAAATTCAACATTAGTATTAAGAATATAAAATTTGA
>SEYY01019578.1:120000-122500 GCA_009176605.1 Armadillidium nasatum
TTGAAAGATCAAGAGAAGGAAAGTGAACATAAGCTGAAAATGGAGAATTATCTGAGTAATGTTCGAGAGGTTAAAGAGTTTGAAGAATTGCAGAATGGCTTTTTGAGAGTAGCGGTAGAAGCGTTGGGAAAGAGATGAATTGGAGGAATGAGAATGAGACACACACCGTGGTGGAATGAGTAAGTATGAGAGGCGGTAAAAACGAAAACGGTGATGATGAGAAGATGGTTGAAACATAGAGCGATGCAAACAAGATTCAGAGAAGAACAAAAGAGGAGGCTGAGTGAAAAGGTGGTGGAAGAGATGACGGAGGATGCGAGAAAAGAGGGAAAAATGGTTTATAAACTAGCGAAATCCTACAGATGAGGGAAAAGTAGCTTGAATAGTCTGAAGGATAAACATGGGGAGGTGTTGGTGAAATCTTCGGACATAAATGCAAGATGGACGGAATATTTCAGTAGTCTTTTAAATGTAGAGGAACATAATGGGACGAGAGAGAGAAAGAGAGTAGAAGTAAGGAATAAGGAATTGGAGGAAAGTTCAAGAAAAGAATATGAGATAGCTTTAAAAAAGGTTAAGGATGGTAAAGCACCTGGAGAGGATGAAGTGGCAATCGAGTTGATATAGAGGAGGGGGGAGGGGGAGAGGAGTTAAAAATACGAATTCTAAAATTAATCAATAAATGCTATGGTGAGTGACGAATATCGGAGATATGGGGCAAGTCGATCATTATTCCACCTTATAAAGATAAAGTGAATTCAGGAGTTTGTGATAATTACAGTGGCATAGTTTCAATAATCATATTGTAAAGGTTTACGAAAGAATATTGGAGGGAAGATTAAGGGAGAGAATAGAGAGAAGGTTGGAAAAAGAACAGTATGGGTACAAGAAGAATAGAAGCACCACAGATCTGATGTTCGAGTTGAGAATGAAGGTAGAAAAGAGGTGGAGTATGATAAAACTATATATAGAGCTTTCATAGACCTTCGAAAAGCTTTCGACTCGGTGCCTAGAAGCGAAATCTAGAAGATGCTGGAGAGAGAATGCGGGGTAGATGAAGGGGTGAGAAGGGCGGTTGAGAGTATGTATGTATGAGGTGTAGTTGCAAAGTGAGGAATGGTTTGAGGTTAAAACGGAAGGTTTCTGCACGACGATGCGGAAAATTATGGTGTTCGCCCAACCTTATATATATATATAATATATATATATATATATATATATATATATATATATATATAATATATATATATATAATATATATAATATATATAATACTTTACATAAATATGTTGCGTATATTTTATTTAATACTAACTATACAAGAAAGATAAACCAAGAAAAAATTTATCTATATAAAATGAGGAAACCAGAGCTTGTGTTACAGCTGTGTCGAACCTTGCAAAAAATGATAATTTAAACAGAGGATGAATTACGTCATTAAACGAAGAGTGATTCATAGGTATGTATAAATATATTGTAATATTTTAATTGAATATATTTCAGTACTTTTTTTTTCTTCTTTTATATCTCTTTTATTGGGAAAAGCCAAGGAACATATCAGATATTTGAGGGAGTTTTGGAGAGTTCCATAATCAAAATTCGGTCAAATCAAGTGCCGATGTGTACCAATAAACTAAGTTTGAAATTGTGTAATGACAGGAAGTGGGAAAAGTAGAAGGAAGTGTGTTTCTGACTTTACCTATAGAGTGCAGAAATATATATATTATATATATATATATATATATATATATATATATTAATATATATATATATATAAAAAAAAAAAAAAAAAAAAAAAAAAAAAAAAAAAAAAAAAAAAAAAAAAAAAAAAAAAAAAAAAAAAAAAAAAAAAAAAAAAAAAAAAAAAAAAAAAAAAAAAAAAATAAAAAAAAAAAAAAAAAAAAAAAAAAAAAAAAATATATAATATATAATATATTAATATAAATAATATAATATATATATAATTTTTTTTTTTTTTACATTTTTTGATTTTATTTTAGGTCTTAATAGGTAATTGAAATTTTGTGAATGAGAAAAAAAAAAAAAATAAAAGCTCAGTTTTACCCCAATTTATACTCGATCGTGGTGTATGAAATATTTGTCACCACATTCAACATTTGCCCCATATCTCTCTCTCTCTCCTGTATATATATAATAATTAATAGTATATATATATATTATATAATATATATATTATTCTAATACTAATATATAATATATATAAAATATATATATATATAATATATATATATATAATTATATATAATATAATATATATATATATAATATATATTATATAATATATATATATACTGGAATACAACTTAATAATGATCGTATAACAGCTACAATACTTGTTTATATGGCCTCTACCAATTTGCGGATGTAATTGACTTTACATATGAGGAATCTGTTCATTATCTGATCCAGTTATTTGTTCAGGATATTAGGAAGCTTCTGACGATGTATTAAACTCTCATCCAAATAGTTCCTCAAATGA
>SEYY01019578.1:130000-132500 GCA_009176605.1 Armadillidium nasatum
CCAAGCTTTAATTAATTGCTGATGGATTAGATATCTTTCAAAATAGAAGGTGTACTGAAGGGTGGATTCGTCGGCATAGGAGTGGAAAGATGATGAAGTAATACAAAGGCCATTAATGAAAAATAGGAAAAAGTGTAGGGGATTAAAATATGAACGAAGAGTCTGCAACAGCTGCTATATAACGAACGGAAATACCAATGGGAAAAGTATACATAAAAGAGAAAGATGGAAGTTTAGTAATCAAAGTTTTGTGTTAAACTCTATTCAAGGCTTTCGATATGTCTATCTCCGCTGCAAAATATTTTCCGAAAAGCCAAAGAAAAGAAAGATTACGAAAAGCGCTGTTTTCGAAAGTCATACGGCGATTCGAGAAAATATCAGAAAAACTGAGTGGTTTACAAATTCTGAGACCTTAAGCATAAAAGAGATAAAAGAAATAAACAATAGTCACAGGGTTGTCCTCGTTTCTGGTACAGACTGAATGAGTGTAGGTTTCCAATGAAACCTATATAAGAAGGAAAGGTTGAAGTAGAAAGAGAGAGGCGAAATATTTTAATAAGGCATGATGTGTGCATAGAAGCACAAGTTTTGAGATCCGCAAAAGAGATATTAGGATCGTACATCTTCACAGTGCCAATTCAGAGAGTGTAGAAATGAAGAAATGACATCTTTAGATGAAATTACAATTTTAAGCATAAATGCGTTGGAGGGGGCTAGAGGAAGAAGAATATATCCGGAATAGTCTAAGAAGAGTTCAACTTCAGTAGAAGGTAAAATAGCAGTTGTGCCTTCAGAAGTTACTAAAGAAGGGAAAGAGGAAGAAGCAAAGTTAGAGTTGACCTTTCTTTGCAAAATGATAGAAAGGAGGTGAAGGAGAGGAACCAGGAAGATCATTACATTTGCGACGAAGAAATGAGTTTTTGGTGTAAAGGAGAATAGATTTTTCACGATTCCAGGATGAAATAAAAGATGCATGAGTTCCTGGAATTTGAAGACAATGGTAATTTCTGAGGGTAGCATTCCTGCTGTAAATAACAATAGAAAAAGCAGACTTAAACCAAGGCTTGTTAGGTTTAGTTGCAGGAAAAATTAAGAATAGCATGCTCCCATACCAGAGAGAATTTTCTTGGGAATAAGGTATGGGCCCTTTGAGGAGCTTCTATCGCGAAAGTATAATTATTCCTAAAGATTTATCAAAGAAATACCAACTCAAATTCCCTTAGTTTGAGAAACCAAAATGATAAAAATGTTTCTTCACATTAGGTAGGGATTTTTCCCATGAAAGGAGAGACAAGAGGATACGGACATAAGTAGATGATCGGAGGAACCGAGATGTGGAAGGATTACAAATTAAGAAAAGGTCTGTAATACTGAGTTCATCTCCAAGGCAATCAGGTATACGAGTAAGGAACTGGATCATCTTATCAAAGGTATTTTGGATTTAAAAATGGATGGTAAATTCACCAGCTTTATCTTGAGAACAAGAAGAAAGTGTTGGCAGTGGTGAAAAATAAAATCACCTAAAATAATTATATCAGTGAAAGGAGAAAAGAGAGAATTTGCACCTATTTTGGAGTATAAATAGCCAAAGAATTTTGCACAGCCGGTAGATTGTGGAAGTAAATAAACATATACAAGTGAATTTTGTATTAGATTGGCAAAACCTAAACCACAAATTGGAATATTTGAAAACAATAAATTACAGACATGAGATCAAAGAGCATCGTAGCCAATTTATTCACAACAAGCGCCTTTGGCTGAAAATTGAAGAGAGATTCAATAAGAGCAAACAGAAAAAGATTTCCTATCCGAAACAAACAAGAACCTGAATTTAGGTTCAAGAAAGGTCTAGAAGAAGAGCATAGGTGATGTTTAATAAAGTGGAAATTAAAATAAAGACCGCTAATATTGCAGAAATGATTGAAAGAAAACATGAGCCAAGGCTAGCTTGTCCCGAAGTTCTGGTGTCACCAACCCTATTACTGAAGGTCATTAACTCCCAAGGAGTGATTGTCGATGAGGGAAATGGTTTGAATACCTACTCTCCAAGAATCTCTGAGGTAATTTCACGTTTCGCCATTCCAAATTGTTGTTTATTTATATTCTTAATTAAACCTGTTAGAATAGGTCTTTGGTTGAGTTATGAAGGAATGTGGAGAGGGTGGCGAAAATGCGACGCACTTTATTATAAGATCGAGGGTAAGTTAGTGATACCTTCCGAGAAGATAAAACGCCGAAAGGAAGAACTAGAAGGCAGCAGAGTGCAGAGGAAAATACTAGCTAAACTAACTAGCATATATATATATATATATATATATATATATATATATATATATATATATATATATATATATATATATATATATATATATATATATATATATATATATATATATATATATATATATATTAAAACAAAAAATGTATGATTAATTTCGGAGCCACATTAAGTGTTTCCTTTCGTGGTAACCATCCACTTGTATGCAAAAAATACTTCTTT
>SEYY01019578.1:135000-137500 GCA_009176605.1 Armadillidium nasatum
AATACTTTCATTCCTTCTACCACTCTGTTCTTTATTTCTTTTTCCGTCCCACCCTTACCTTCCACCCAACATTACTAGATATTTGAATTCATTCACCTCCTCAAGTTTCCATTCTCACACTTCTACAAACCAATTCCTTCCTCCACATTTCCTCATCCCCACCTCCAATCCTCATAACTTTATTCTTCGCTGGATTGAATTTCAATCTCGTGTTTGCACATTTCCCTTCAAACTCTCTCTCACAAGTATTCTCATCTTTTCTCCAGATTCTGCCACCAACACATGCCGCATCATCTGCAAAAAGTAAAACATTCACTTCACATTCACCCTCCATATTTCTCAACGTAATATTCTTCCCTTCTCTCTCCATTTTTCTAAGTAAACCATTCATCAATAGATTAAATAACATGGAGATATTGCACACCCCTGTCTCAATCCCATTCCTATGCTAAACCAATCCGATAGTTCTCTCTTCACCCTCATTCTTGATTTACAATTCGCGTATATATATATATATATATATATATATATATATATATATATATATATATATATATATATATATATATATATATATATATATATATATATGATGGATCGGATGTCATATTTTCTAATTTGCGGATGCGGATGCGGATGTGCGAATGCGGATGTCGAATTTTGGAGAAGTGCGGATGCGGATGTGTTGAATTTTTTGAAAGTGCGGATGCGGATGCCATCACTGATATATATATATATATATATATATATATATATATATATATATATATATATATTATATATATTATATATATATATATATATATATATATATATATATATATATATATATTATATATATCCATATTCATACATATATGAGCATAGTGGATGGACTGTCACTAGAGAAAATTTTTGAAATGTTGACGAGAAATTCGTTTCGAAATGCTGTACGTAAAATCAAATTGAACTTTTCATTGAAATGTGAAAAACAAGTATTGTGAATCTGTGTTTGCCTTTTCCATTCTTTTCATCTTTGCTCTTTGGAAAAAATATTCGAAAAAATCTTCAAAAGAGAGAACGTAAAAATAAGGTCTTCATTTTTATTTCTCATATAAACATATGTCAAAAAACTTTCTAATTTATATTAACTTTATTATATTTTTTATATTTTAAAGTCCTTACATTTTGCTAATTAAAGTATGAGTGATATATATATATATATATATATTATATATATATATATATATATATATATATATATATATATATATATATATATATATATATATATATATATATATATATATATATATATTGTGTACAGATCTATATAGAGCCGTTTCCAAGGAGGGGGCACACACAGAGGAAGAAAACTCACTCAAACTCACCCCTAACACACATCCCTAAGGTAAGCACAGACGGAAGCCTTGAAGAGTGGAAGATTAAATGCAGGAGGAAAAATAGATGAAGGTAAAGAGTTCCACAGAACAGAGGTGGCTGGAAAGAAGGAGGCAACACAACGAGCTAGCCTGGGGTTTCGCAATCCACACAAAATTCGTGCGAAAGCAGGACACCCCTTGTGCAATGAGGACGACACAACGGTGGAGGAATGCGAGAGGCCAATTCCCTCGATCACCTGCCATTGTAGTACCTATAGAAAAGAAATAGTGCGCCAACGTCACGTAGTAGAGATAGGGGGTTAAGAGAAGAGAGGAGGAGCCAGAGCCCGCCCCCCAGATGTGAGAACACTACTCCATACAAGGGCGGATAAGACTCTTATATATATATGGAGTAACTGCTTAGAAGAAAAAAATTCTCGCAACCTGAACAGAACTCGCAGCTTCTTAGAGGCCGCTTTAGCAACCATTGTGATATGTGGTTTCCAAGACAGTTTGTTGTTTGTGTTTAGACCAAGCATGTTAATGTTATTTATAGGTGAGATGAGAGAGATATCGAAGAGGATAGGAAAGTTCGAAGGTGTTTTTGAGAGGGAGATGTGAAGAAGTTGAGTTTTTAAAGAGTTGAATTTCACAAGGTTGCTATATATATATATATATATATATATATATATATATATATATATATATATATATATATATATATATATATATATATATATATATATATATATATATATATATATATATATATATATATATATATATATATATATATATATATATATATATATATATATATATATATATATATATATATATATATATATATATATATATATATATATATATATATTGAATAGTTCCTCGAGGTGTTCAGAAAGTAAAAGCAAGGAATCTCCATCGCCAAATCTACTAACATATTTTTACTTTCGTTTGAAGAGATTCGCACCAGCTACAAAAAAGACAATCCATTAAACATTAATAATTAACAATAAAAAATGAATAATAATAATAATAATAATAATAATAATAATAATAATAATTATAAACATAATAATAATAACAATAATAATAAGCATAATAATAATTTATAATAATAATAAAACAGTAATAATGAA
>SEYY01019578.1:140000-147500 GCA_009176605.1 Armadillidium nasatum
TTAAATTGAGAGATCGCAGGTTGGGCGTAGGTGAGGCCTTTCTATTACCTTTGCCAACGTCCGTGACCTCTGAGCTATTCTCACATCCGTGGAACATCACCTCTCTTTTCTTGCTCTTTTCTATTTTTCTCTCAGATCGTTCCGTGTCGGTACTTGTAGATGGAGAGACATCTTCCTCCTTCCCTGTCAATTGAGACATTCTCAGTGTTCTGTTTTATCTCCAACTCTATTCTTACTTTTCATCAACGATCTTTTCAGCTCCAATTGTAACTCTGTTCACTCAAATGCTGATAACTCAAATCTCCATTCTTCTATTCATTTTAAATATGCCCCTATTTGGCTTCTATAATTGCTTCTCATCTTCAACTTTCAGATTCTATTTTTGCCGAACTGGATGGGATTTCCCGGTGGTGTCAACCTTGTTAAATTCAGCTCTTTAAAAACTCAACTTCTTCACATCTCCCTCTTCAAAACAACTCCCAACTTTCCTATCTTCTTCGATGTCTCCCCCGTCTCACCTGTAAATAATATTAACATTCTTCGTCTAAACATAAACAATAAATTGTCTTGGAACCACATTTCACAATGATTGCTAAGGCGACCTCTAAGAATCTGGGAATACTATTCAGGTTAAGAGAATTTTTTCTTCTGAGTAGTTACTATAATTATATAAGGCACTTATTCGTCCTTGTAAGGATTACTGTTCTCACAATTGGAGGGCCGCGGTTTCTCCACTCTCCAAAGCTAAAAGAATAATAAACTGTCCCCTACTTTCAAACTCTCTTGACTCTCTATCTCTGCGACGTGACGTTGATACTACAATGGCAGTTGCTCGAGGGAATTGGCCTCTCGAATTCCACATCTGTTGAGTCACCCTTTTTGCAAAAGGGGTGCCTTTTTTCGCACGAATTTTGTGTAGATGCTGGAAACCCCAGGCTTACCCATTGTGGTGCCTCCTTCTTTACAGCCACCTCTGTTCTGTGGAACTCTCTACCATCATATATTTTCCTCCCGCATTTAATCTTCCCTTTTTCAAGGCTTCCGTCTGCGAGCAAATGAGAGATGGGCTGGGTGGTTTTTCTTCCTCTTTTCTCTATTATATAGGTCCCCTCCTTGAAAAGGGTTTTACCAGTGAGTGGTGGTGAACTGCTCTTTATATATATATATATAATATATATATATATATATATATATATATATATATATATATATATATATATATATATATATATATATATATATATATATATATATATATATATATATATATATATATATATAAGTTTCAAGACTTTTCTCTATAATGTTCGGTATTGATGCTCACGCCAATAAGTTTTTTTTATTCCTTTTTATTCTTTTGGTTCTTTGACTTAGAGTTTATGCTTTTCATCTTTTTCTCTTGCTTCATCTTGGGGAATTAATTAAATTCTTTTGTTTTATTATTATTTTCGAGTTTGTGAGACGTGTTTACTAATAAAAATTTCTTCTTCAGCCTCCTTGAAAAATTTACAAGTAAGAATTGAGTTGCTTGTTCTTGACAAACGTGCATTTATATATATATATATATATATATATATATATATATATATATATATATATATATATATATATATATATATATATATATATATATATATATATATATATATATATATATATATATATATATATATATATATATATATATATATATATATATATATATATATATATATATATATATATATATATATATATATATATATATATATATATATATATATATATATATATATATATACATATAATTATTATTATTATTAATGTTACTTATAGACAGTATATAATTACAACTTATTGATTGCAAGAACTCCAGGACCAGCATGAGATTCCATAGCTCCGAAAGTCATGATCTTCTGGAGAACTCTGATAGAAATTGTTTGGAGGCGAGATGGAAACGGTACTACTTCGAATGAAAGGGGGAAAACCTTACCTGTGAGTTTAAATAAAACTCAAGGATCGGCTCTGAAACTACTGAGCTGAAAAACATTGTCAAAAATTGTCAGCACTTCCGTCGTAATTTCGTCGGGTTGTTCTCACTTCGTTGAACACTCCCACGCTGATAAATGACACTCCCGAGATTTCGTAACTCACATTTCATTATGAACATTCCAGTATTCTCGTGGTCCACGCCGTTAGCAATGAGCACCAAGAAATATCAGAGAACAATGATCGGATGCCTATGACCGGTGGGTGTGTCAGGAGCTGAAATTCATCGTAGACTCAATGAGATGCGTTAACAATGATTTACCTCTTAGGAGTAGATCGAGAGGTTAAAAAATGATGGGACAAGCATCAAAGACGAAGGAGAGAAGGACCCACCCATCAACCTGGACCACTGACGAGAGGATGAAATAAGTTCAATAAGTTTGTAGAAGATGATATGGAATGCAGAACCATAACTAATTTACAACGAACACACTACCTCAACGATAGTAATTCGTCTGCTGGATAGAAGCATTTGTCGAAGTTGTTCAAATTTTGGTCAAATGCTTATGAAGTATATAGCAATAATACAAACAATAAGGAAAATTAATAATAGTAATAATAATAATAATAATAATAATAATAATAATAATAATAATAATAGTAATAATATATAGATAAATAATAAATAGATATATAGAGAGATGGATGAATGAGTAAGAGATGGTAGTTTACATTTAGGTGCAGGATGGAACGTATGGCGAAGGCATGAAATCAATATATAAAAATATATAATCTGCCTCATGTTTTACGTCATAAATAATTGAATATAAGAATCATTATTAATTTATCATAAGCTCTTAGCGCTGAAAATGCAACTTGTTAAAAGAAATATACGCAGACATCTACACACACAAACACACACGCATATATATATATATATATATATATATATATATATATATATATATATATATATATATATATATATATATATATATATATATATATATATATATATATATATATATATATATATATTACAGTTAACCATCACTTACGAGCAGAGCTCTTTTCAAATTTAAAACGAAACAAGAAGAAAACTCTCCCAAGCCAGTACCTAACGTATATATATATATATATATATATATATATATATATATATATATATATATATATATATATATATATATATATATATATATATATATATATATATATATATATATTATATCTCCTCCGGTGAGTAAAGACCGGAGGCCTACCGAATTCCACTGGAGTTGGTAAAACACTATTCTGATCGATGGTGGCCGACGTGTCCAGATACACGGCGTTTGAAAGTATGCAAGTCAAAGGGAGTTGGGAAAACAGATAAAGGGAGTGTGTTCTAGACTTACCAGTAGAGTATATGTAAGATTGACAATAGCGGTTACGTCTGGGGTCGGAGAGTTGGACAGAGAAAGGATGAGACTGTGTAGAAAGTCGAGTCGCCAGGGGTCTTTTAAATGGAGGAGGTATGGAACATGAGAGTTCAGAAGAGCAGTGTCCGTTGTAATAGCGACAGTATAGAGACATGGAATTCTTGCTCATTAGAAGGAACTTTGAGCGGGAGATTGCCGTTAGTTCGGCGTCAGAGACAGCTTCCCCCAGGTTGCCCCTGGGGAAGCGAGTCGAACGATAAGACCATCATTTAATTACCATATATTATATATATATATATATATATATATATATATATATATATATATATATATATATATATATATATATATATATATATATATATATATATATATATATATATATATATATATATATATATATATATATATATATATATATATATATATATATATATATATATATAGAAAATTCATATATTTTTGTACTTACATTTATTTATAAAGAAGATCTATTTTCCTATCTTTCCTTAGAGCATATCTCTTTATTATTTTTTCATGCCATGAAGAGTCACTTGATAGCTCCGTTAAAAGCTCTTTTTCTATGGAAAGTAAAGACAAGAATGAGAGACGTTCCTGTCCTATAGTGTTCCTTGAGCAGCTTTTAATGCGATTTAAGCATGAAAAACTCCTTTCTACTGACGCTGTAGTTGCTGGAATGGTACCAATTAGACTAAAAAGTCTAAAAGTTTGTTGCAGTGTTATACACAAGTCATTCTCCACAATATTTTTCAAAATAGATTCTACATCTTTATCGTGAAAAAGTTTGCGGTTTTCTTCAGCATAGACTATATTTAACTCGTTTCGAAGAACATTATCATTAAAATAGTTTCCGTAAGTGTCCATCAGCGACTTCAGAGAATCGCTGGGAAATATTTTTTGAAATTTTGCAAACTGACAGGAATCTGCAAGTGCGAGAAATTTTAAAGCTGACATGTTGGAGAATCGAGTATTTATTTGAGTAGTAATATTATCTAAGACAGAATAATAATTCATTTTATAATGGCAAGACACAGAAGATTCATTATTTATTTTATTTCTTAAAGTACGTGGACCCTTTCCAGTTTCAATCTCAGCTTTTTTCATATAACTTAGGAAATTAGCATCATTTCGCATGTCATGTAGAGCTCTTTCACAAATAGATATATTTGAAATGCACATCTGAATATCTATTGTTTTTTTCTGGAGGACATTATACAGAATTTCAGTTTTCAGAAATATGTCATTGAAGATTAGTAAATAGAAAACAAAGTCAAATTCACACAATTTATTCTTGTAAGCCTCTGCTTGCCGGATTGTTTTGCTATTTGTACTTTCAGTTTTCATAAGTTCTTCGAACACTTCAATCAGCCCTTTTCTTTCTTTGAAAATAGAATTTACGATTTTAGAATTCGAATTCCACCTCACTTCACTGTGCGTTGGTATTCTTTTATTCACTATTCGATCTAAAACAGCAGTTCGTTTGGCTGACTTATGAAAAAACGAAGGTATTCCTTGTAAATTTGCAAAGAAAATATTAATGGCTGATACATAGCGACAGCTATGCTGTAGGACAAAGTTCAATCGATGTGCCAAACAATGAGTAAAAAGTGCTTGAGGAGCTAGACTACGAATTTTTGCCTGAAGCCCATTTAGCTCAGAAGACATTACACTAGCGCCATCATATGTTTGTGCAACGAGTTTATTTTTAAAATCAAATGGTTCTAATATTTCTACAAGTTTTTGGCATATTCCTGTTGCGCTTCGGTTTTCACCTACATCGTAAAAGCCTAAAAAATGCTCTTTTATTTTACCCAAAGAATCAACACAACGACAAATTACGGAACACTGAGTTAATTCAGATTTATCTGTCGTTTCATCGACTTGGATAGAAAAAAAGGGTGAGTCACGTATTATGTTGCAAATGGTTTCCTTTATTTCCATAGCTATGCACTCGATAATGTCGTTCTGAATAGTTTTTGACAGACCAGTAAATCCACGCATCTTTTCCCAATGGTTTTTTAATTCTTCATTATTATTCATCATCACAAAGAAAAACTCTTTAAAATTCCCTTGGTTGTACGAATCTTTAGATTCATCATGTCCACGGAAAGATAACTCTTGTTTAGCCAGTAGACAAGTAAGATCAATTAGTACTTTGAATATCTGTCTATTTTTAGCAACTATTTCATTAAATGCCTTTCTTGATCTTTTTGCTTGCTCGTTTATTTGTTCCAAAACGGTCAAGGACTCTTTACTTAATGTCTTAAAAGTAACTTCATTTTGAATGTGGTTTTTCTTAGATATTCAATCAAACTTCAACAAAATTTTATTGAGCTTTAACTAATGCCAAAAAAAAACTTCCTTTTAATTTTCAACCATTTAAATTTTTACAACATTATAAGAAAACTTCCTCTATATAAATTTTAAAAAAAAAAGTTTATTTAAATTTTATTAATAAATATAAAAAATTAATATAAAAATATATTATATATATATATATATATATATATATATATATATATATATATATATATATATATATATATATATATATATATATATATATATATATATATATATATATATATATATATATATATATATATTATATATATATATATATATATATATATATATATATATATATATATATATATATATATATATATAGTATACATATATATATATATATATATATATATATATATATATATATATATATATATATATATATATATATATATATTATATATATATATATATATATATATATATATATATATATATATATATATATATTATATATATATATATATATATATATATATATATATATATATATATATATATATATATATATATATATATATATATATATATATATATATATATATATATATATATATATATATATATATATATATATATATTATATATATATATATATATATATATATATATATATATATATATATATATATATATATATATATATATATATATATATATATATATATATATATATATATATATATATATATATATTATATAATTATATATTAATTTATGACCTTTTATATTTATATAGAGGAATATTGTTTTCTTATAATGTTGTATAAAAATTTAAATGGTTGAAAATTAAAAGGAATTGTCTTTTCTGTTTTCTCTTTTGTCTATAACCTCAAATTGCATTAGATTAAAGCTCAATAAAATTTTGTTGAAGATTTGATTGAATATATATTAGGAATTCTAAACTCTAACAGTTTTATCTATATTGGATAAATTATATTAATGAAGATCAGATTCTTGTATTACCCTATATGAAATCTTGAACCAAATATTAAGGAAGTTATATTTCTAATATATAAACTACTTTAAAGTTTTTTAACACAGTAAGAAGGAACTAATATATCTGTTATATCATTATGTATCAAAAAATATGACAAAATGAAGCAAATAAAAAAAAACAGTTTTATTATTTTTTTAAAAAATCAAAAAAATCAAAAAAAAAAAAATCAAAAAAATCATTGATTTTTTGATTTTTTTGATTTTTTTAAAAAAATCAAAAAAATCACCAACCCTGCTTAAAAGTAACTTCATTTTGAATGTGGTCTTTCGAACTAGAGTGTCAGATTTTCCAGTCGTTATACCCTTCATTACACCATACATTTCTCTTTCTTCCTATAAGAGTACATGGCCAACAAAATAAACGATTTTTTTGTAAACTACCACAAAGCCACAAAAATTTATCATACCATGTCGATTTAAATGCTCTAGTACCTTTTTTACAAACATGTATATGGGTAAGTTTTGGTGTTGTTCTCCCTTCTTTTAAAATTAATCTTTTTTCCTCCTCAGATCTTGAAGCAAAAGGATTCTCTAATAAAGAAGCTATTATGTCATTACTGAAGTTCATTTTCACCAGTAAAATATTAATATTAATTTTCTACAGAAAAATGCACATATATATATATATATATATATATATATATATATATATATATATATATATATATATATATATATATATATATATATATATATATATATATATATATATATATATATATATATATATATATATATATATGAT
>SEYY01019578.1:155000-165000 GCA_009176605.1 Armadillidium nasatum
GACAGAGATGGAGGGAGGTGGTGAAAGCGTTGAAAGGAAAGAATAGTTATGTTCCTATAGAGTTTACATAATTGTTCCCAAATGAACATGCTTTTCATATTTCACGAAAGTGGAAGAAAGATAGTGAAAAATAATAAAATATAATATATATATATATATATATATATATATATATATATATATATATATATATATATATATATATATATATATATATATATATATATATATATATATATATATATATATATATAATTAACACATCCGCATCCGCATCCGCATCCTCATCAAAATTAACATCCGCATCCGCATCCTCATCAAAATTAACATCCGCATCCGCATCCGAACTTTTCGAAAATTCAAAATCCGCATCCGCACTTTCGAAAATTCAACATCCGCATCCGCATCCGCACTTTCGAAAATTCAACATCCGCATCCGCACTTCTCCAAAATTCAACATCCGCATCCGCAAATTGGAAAATATGACATCCGATCCATCACTAATATATATATATATATATATATATATATATATATATATATATATATATATATATATATATATATATATATATATATATATATATATATATATATATATATATATATATATATATATATATATATATATATATATATATATATATATATATATATATATAGGGCTCGTATATTGTATCACAATTATATTCAAGAAACTTAAAAAGTTAATAATTAATTTCGGTAAAATGAATCTAATTAATTCTGAGTGACACTTCAGACTCTTTTACTGTTAAAAATGCAACAATATTTTTGGATTTTCTTCCTCGGTATTTTTTTTTAATTTATTTATTTTTTATGAATTTTGAATTTTGCCAAAAAAAAAAAACAACTCTAACTTTAAATCTTTTTCTTTCGCTCTTTATGTGTTTTCTAACAGCACTACTACTGTTTTATCTCCTGCTAAAACTGAACTCTTCGCTCAAACATTTGCTACTAATTCCACTAAGACAATTTCGGAGATATTCCTCCATCTAAACCAACATCCAACTCATTTATACTTAACTCTTGTTTTTCTTGAAAATGTTATTTTATTTCTGTTCTCACAGATTTTAATACTAAGAACGCGTACTATCCAGATTGTAATCCTTCTCTCCTTCTCAAAGTTTGTGCTTCCGAGTTGGTACCTTTCTTTGTAAGTTACTTAATCTCCAGCTATCCACTTCGATATTTCCTTCAAGCAGAAAGATTGCTCTTATTCCTGTAACAAAGAATGATGATCACTCTCAACAATCGTAATTTCAATTTAGATTCTGTTGTTTCTTAAGTTTTCAAATCAATTCTTAACAAAATGATTTGGAAACATCTCAGTTCCTTTATACTTATCTATAATTGTCATCACAATTTCTGTTAGAAATATGCATTACTTAACTGGTAATCTTCTTTCTGTTCCATCTGACTTTTGGTGCACGGTTTTTATATATATTTTTTCGTCAATTTAGTGAAACTTTTGCTGTGGCTCTAGACATATCAAAAACTTTTGAAGGAATTTGGTAAAAAGTTTTAATTTCTAAACTTCCATTTACCGGTATCCATCTTTTTATCTGTAACTGATTCTGTTCTATAGCTGTTGCTGTAGATGGCTATCGTTCATCTTGTGGACTATCAATAGTGAAATTTCTTTGATTTCCGATCTATCCTCAACTTTTTTTCTCCATTTTATTAAAGATATTTTATGTATCATTTCAATTCTGATCCATTCTTATGCCAGTGACTATTTCCTTCATTACTACTTTCAAAAGGAAAGTCGTGATACTCAACAACATTTAACCAATTTTAAGAGAGTGGGATTGTAGCAACTAACCACTGATCTATTTCACTTCTTTAATTGGAATAAAGAAAACATGGTTGTTTTCAATGATTCAAAAACATAATTTATTATTCTATCAACTTTAAAACTATGAAACAACTATAGTATCTTCGAAAATTCAAAAACTCAATCCTTCTTCTGTTTTTAATATTCTAAGTATTTCCTTTTCTCGTGATTTTTATTGGAAAGATTCAGTTATCTCTTTCAGCAAACAGGCTCGATATTCTGAGACTCCATTTAATTTTTTTCCACTTCCTCAATTGCTTGATCTATGTAGGAAAGGCGAACAACACTCCTACATAGGACACCTAGATCATCCCAGATATGTATCGCATATCTGGGGTGATTCCATCCATACATCTCTCCTTGCAACGGTGTAACATTGTGCTTTTTTTTGGTTCATCAAATATCACTGATTCTTTCCAATCACTTTATGTCGAAACTGTAAAAAATTATCCTAGCGAATCTTTGGGGAAAGTGACAAAAATGTAACAACAAATTTTTTCAGTTATTTTCTTATTAGAAAAAAAATAGGTGAAGCGATTTTCTTATGTTTAATATGTCTTTTCTTTATTGAAAATTTTATTGTGACAATTTTGACACATGTTCCAGAGATTTGTTAGGACAATTTTTACAGTACTTCGGAACTGTTGTTTCACTCTCCATATAAAATCGCTATTACAATGAACATTGTTTTTCCGACCTATCTATACATTAACTCTTTCTTTGGAGAGATAGTTCGTGTGTTTCGTCTTTCTACACAGTCTGTTTTTTTTCCCATGTCCAACTCTCTTGCCCTAGGCTAAACAGCCATGATCATTCTTGCATATACTATTCTAATCTGAAGCACTCTTTCATCTTCTATTTTCTCCACTTGCCTGACTCGTATACTTTCAAGTAGGCAAGTCATGTCGGCCTTTGAGTTAATCCTGGCATTGGTTCTTCTCTCCAACTCCTCTGGATTATATGTAGGCATCTGGCTTTTACCCACCAGAGAATATATATATATATATATATATATATATATATATATATATATATATATATATATATATATATATATATATATATATATATATATATATATATATTATATATATATATATTAATTTAATAATAATAATTAATTATTATTATTAAATTTAATTATTATAAATATTTCTGTCACTTTGGAAAGAACAAAGTTTAAAATGGAAGGACAAAATATAGATTGATATAGTAAGAAATATATATATATATATATATATATATATATATATATATATATATATATATATATATATATATATATATATATATATATATATATTATATATATATATATATATATATATATATATATATATATATATATATATATATATATATATATATATACGTAAGTTTGACAAAAGAGATAAAACAGTTTACATAGGTAGGGTCAAGCTCAAAAGCAAATGTTTTGAAAATCAAAAGAGAGATTCTATGAAAACGACAAGCCTTGCAAACTTTTTAATCCCAAAGAATGTAAAAATTACATCTTTAGTAGAAATTACAATATTAGGTAAAAATTGATCATTTGGATAGAATTAGATGAAAGTAGAAAAACTCTTGATTTGTTTATTAATGTTAGTGTAATAAGACTGAAAAATATGAAGGACATTTGCAGTTCTAGGAAAAGGTAAGACAAAAAAGATGCTGTAGGAAGCAACAATGTGATTGAAAAAAGAAATTGCATAAAAGTTAGAATAGACATTTTTAGCAAAGTTATAATAACAATTAATAATAATAACATAACTTGTAAAAACTAATAGCAACATATTATTATTAGGTAAAGTTTGAAATATATCTATATATCTATCTATATATATATATATATATATATATATATATATATATATATATATATATATATATATATATATATATATATATATATATATATATATATATATATATATATATATATATATATATATATATATATATATATATATATATATATATATATATATATATATATATATATATATATATATATATATATATATATATATATATATATATATATATATCTTATATTATATATTATTTAAATTATTAATTTTTTATTTAAATTAACTAAATTTTATTTATCATACAAACTTTTATAAACTTATATTAATTACACATGACTGAATTCTTATAATAATAAATCACCGTAAAAAAAATATATGTAATTATATAAAATTATAATTAAATTATAATTACTCCTACCTGTAATTCCCGGATCTAACACGTCTATATAAATTATTTTGGCAAATTCCCGCAGAAGACTTGATGGGAGTGACCCAAATGGTTTTATCCTATGTAGACGAAGGGCAATCTGTTCAAGGTCACATTCTGACCTTTCATGAGGTCTGAAAAGAAAAAAAAAAAAAAGATGAAAATGATCGTGAAATTAACATCAAATTTCTTATTAATTAAAATTCATTTCCATTTATAAACTATTCATTAAAATTTGTGAAAATTAAATTATAATATTAATTATTAATTAATCGAAAAGTGTTATGATAATTACATGTTTAATGATTAAGTGATATGTGTGTGTGCATGCCTTAATTTTAAAATATATATATATATATATATATATATATATATATATATATATATATATATATATATATATATATATATATATATATATATATATATATATATATATATATATATATATATATATATATATATATAGGATCATTATTTAATTAATAATGAATGCTACTATAGTGAGAGGCAAATATACAAATATATAAGTGCATTGCACACAACGACTTGTCTACAAGGCCAAAGTCCTCTGAATTCCCGACCTATGAGTAGCAATTTTTATATTTTTAATTATTTAAGTATTTATTGAATATTTATCTATTTAATAGCTATTCATTGTAGACCACTACCAAATGGATAAGATCGCATATTTCTCGTAGTATGTGTTCAAAATTTCAGAAATAGTAAAACTAAAATAAAATTTAAAATAAATTGAAATTGAAATTACAATAAAGAACATGTATTAAAAGTTTTATTGCTCCTCAACTTTAAAAGAAAATTCGAAGTTTCTTTAATTTCTAAAACTCAGAACATATGATTATATGATAATAAAATTGGGCGGAACTTTATCAACGACAATCGTTAGTGTGACTCTGCTCTTATACTGCTAAATTAGATTGCACATATAGTAATAATAACGATAATAATAATAATAACAATAATAATAATAATAATAATAATAATAATAATAATAATAATAATAATAATAATAATAATAATAATAATAATAATAATAATAATAATAATAATAATAATAATAATAATAATTTCAATTTCAATTTCCACAGTTTATTCAGAAGAAAGTAAATTTTCAAGTTTACAATATTATAGTTGGCCCTAAACTACTAAGTACAATAATAATAATAATAATAATAATAATAATTACATTTCTGAAAAGGGGCTTCTAATAGTACTATAATAATGTTATTAATATAATATTAATATTATTAATATAATTATAAATATTAATAATATTATTAATATTAATATTATTAATAATATTAATAATATAGTAATATTATAATAATATACAATAATAATAATAATAATAATAATAATAATAATATAATAATAATAATAATAATAATAATAATAATAATAATAATTAGTTCATACTTGAGTTACGTTTTCGAGTATTGAACAAAATGTGAATTTTAAGAATCCTCTAATCTGTTTTCTCATTTTTTTTTTTTTTTTTCTTTCTTTCTTTCTCTCCTAACAATTGATTCCCTGAATTTATTTTCAAGAACTTTCTTCTGATAAAATACACCTCAAAAACTTTCCAAGATGGTCTGCACTGTTTTCAATTATTTACTTTGAAACCCATTTTTATGCACGTTTTGTATAGTTCCATTTATAAGCAAGATACTAGTCTCATTAGTTTAAGTTTTAATTTACCATTTCATTGAAAAACACTAAATTACATACATACACACAAAAACGCACCCACACCCACACCCACATATATATATATATATATATATATATATATATATATATATATATATATATATATATATATATATATATATATATATATATATATATATATATATATATATATATATATATATATATATATATATATATATATATATATATATATATATATATATATATATATATATATATATATATATATATATATATATATATATATATATATATATATATATATATATATATATATATATATATATATATATATATATATATATATATATATATATATATATATATATATATATATATATATATATATATATATATATATATATATATATATATATAGATATATATATATATATATATATATACATATAGCTGGCTATAATATAATCTCAAATATTTTTTTCGATATCTAAAAGCAGGGCACTCAAATTTCTATCTCTCTTTCGTTCTGGAATATTTTTTTTTTTTTATAAAAGTAGGCAATCTCATTCAGCGTCTTATTTAAATACTTTTCAAACGAAATTCTAAAAGGATTAATAATAATAATGATAATAATGATAATAATAATAATAATAATAATAATAATAATAATGAAAATAATACTAATACTAGTAGTAATAATTAATAATAATAATAATACTAGTAATAATAATTAATAATAATATAATAATAATAATAATAATAATTAATAATAATTTTTATTTTTTTTTTTTTTTTTTTTTTTTAATTTTTAAATAATTGTTTTTTTTTTTTTTTTTAAATAGAGATAGTTCTCTCGTGCTCGTTGATAATACTTATTGAAAACGTGCGATGCTGTCTGTTAAATAAATAATTATAATAATAAATCATTTTCATATTTTATATAATATAATATATATATATATATATATATATATATATATATATATATATATATATATATATATATATATATATATATATATATATATATATATATATATATATAATATATATATATATAATATAATATAATATAATATATATATATATATATATATATATATATATATATATATATATATATATATATATATATATATATATATATATATATATATATATATATATATATATATATATATATATATATATATATATATATATATATATATATATATATATATATATATATATATATATATATATATATATATATATATATATATATATATATATATATATATATATATATATATATATATATATATATATATATATATATATATATATATATATATATATATATATATATATATATATATATATATATATATATATATATATATATATATATATATATATATATATATATATATATATATATATATATATATATATATATATATATATATATATATATATATATATATATATATATATATATATATATATATATATATATATATATATATAATCAAACCAATATTTTAAAATATTTATTTAAAAAAAAAAAAAATTGGAGGAAAAAATACTATCAGAGAATATTTATTAAACATACCAACAATAGAAAGAAAAGTGATATTTACATTTTAATATCTACAATTCTATATAGATTATACAAGTAATACATGTGTATTATTTAAAGATTTATTTTAAAGCAGAAGGATTGATGTATCAGAAAGATACATAAATTTTAACACACATTAATGGTTTTATTTATAGCACACATTTACAGAGAAAGAGATTTAGTGTTATTGTATTGTTAAAGCACATTTAAGAGAATACAAATTTAAACTCCTATTATATATATATATATATATATATATATATATATATATATATATATATATATATATATATATATATATATATATATATATATATATATATATATATATATATATATATATATATATATATATATATATATATATATATATATATATATATATATATATATATATATATATATATATATATATATATATATATATATATATATATATATATATATATATATATATATATATATATATATATATATATATATATATATATATATATATATATATATATATATATATATATATATATATATATATATATATATATATATATATATATATATATATATATATATATATATATATATATATATATATATATATATATATATATATATATATATATTGATGAAAGAACATATATTGAATTTATCCATTGACAATGACGACAAAACACGAAACCAAATGTAAGGGAAGAAGGTTCTTTTATCAGTATCAAATTATATAATGATTACTTTATATATATATATATATATATATATATATATATATATATATATATATATATATATATATATATATATATATATATATATATATATATATATATATATATATATATATATATATATATATATATATATATATATATATATATATATATATATATATATATATATATATATATATATATATATATATATATATATATATATATATATATATATATATATATATATATATATATATATATATATATATATATATATATATATATATATATATATATATATATATATATATATATATATATATATATATATATATATATATATATATATATATATATATATATATATATATATATATATATATATATATATATATATATATATATATATATATATATATATATATATATATATATATATATATATATATATATATATATATATATATATGTATATACTACTATACCTTTTATAATATCAAGATTATTGTTTATCAGAGTTCTATCCTACCAACAGCTCTTTATCTATTCATTAGTGATCTATTGTTTCTGTCACCTTACCACTCATTTGTAAACGACTTCACTCTTTATTATTCCTTTCATTTTGAAATGTATTTCACTCAGCACCAAATAACTGACACTAGCAGTTTGGATTTGGAGAAACCGACTATTAATCTTTCTTGAATTTCTTAAATAGAGGGTGAAAAACATTGTTTTTTCAATACCTTAAAAATTCAAATCCTTCAACTTTCCCTTCTTGGAATATTACAATATCCTCTTCGAAAATACACTTCCTTCTATTCATTATATTCTTAATGTTTCCTTTTCTCTTTTTTTTTTTTGAACAATTATATTATGGGATGGGTGTTCAGAAGAGTCTTCAGAACTTTTTCACATAACTATAGTTGTTTATTCTTTACGAGGGTAGCGACATCCTTGTATGAAGAATATGTCTCACATATGGGATAGTTTTATTCATACAACCATAATTGAAAGGATAGAGTCTAGGACTTTGCGACCAATCAGCTCTTTATCTCATTGTAATCATTGAACTGTTACTCCATTCTCCTTATACTAAAGCTATTACAAAGGAATACTGCTCATCTGAACTCTTTTGTCGCACATCTCTTCTGGACTCGATTTGAATTTGTTCCATCTCTTCTCTGTACAATTCTAAATCTCTTGTCAAAGAGTTTTCTAAAGATTGAGCTTATTGGCACACTTGGTTTGTTCTCGACTTTTAAGAGCAAATTATTATTATTATTATTATTATTATTATTATTATTATTATTATTATTATATATTATTATATTATTTTTGCTGATGTGGTTTTCTATTGTGTAATCGATTCTTTAAACCCAAAATACATATAAAAAGGGGCACCTTTATCAGAGTAACTTTAATACAGTATATGAAACTCTAGGAAGATTAATAACATATTCCAGGTTCTTAACTGTTTTCTGGCTTAAATCTCCTCTCTGCTATTATTCTTGAAACAAATTTTTCCATCTTTCAAACTGTATTCGTCGACAACAAAAAGAAAATAAGTTACGGATTTTGAGAAACGCAAACTTCCGCACAATAATTCTAATTTATAAATTGGAAATTTTGAAAGCTGTTTAAAATAGTATTATATAAATTATGAATAAGATGAGTAATGATTCAAGTTATCTAAATTCAAAAGTAACTTAATAATAATTATCTTTATCGTCTTAATTTAATTTTAATTTTAAGTCTCACACTATGAGATGTAGATAATATCAAGTCAAAAGCAAGCATTCTAGAATTTTTTTTAAAAAGTCTTTTACATCTTGGCGGCAGAGTAATCTTTACCATAGTTTAAATGTATATCATTTATACTGTGAATTTACCTTTGAA
>SEYY01019578.1:172500-187500 GCA_009176605.1 Armadillidium nasatum
GTCACTGTATGGAGTGTGCTTCACACATCTGGGGTGGTTCCACACATACAACTCTTCTTGAAAAGGTGGAGTATAGGGCCTTTCGTCTCATTAACTCTCACTGATTCTCTCCCATCTCTATCTGCCCGTCAAACTGCTGCGTCACTCTCTCTATAATATCGCTATTACAATAGACACTGTTCTTCTGAACTCTCACGTCGCATACTTCCTCCATTGAGGAAGGATCGTGCTACACGCCTTTCTACACATTTTCTTCCTTTCTCTATCTAACTCCTGAACCCAGACTTGACAGCTGTACTCAATTTTTCATGTACTCTTCTGGTAAAATCTGGAACATACTCCCTTTGTCTGCTTTCAGAACTTCTTTGACTTTCACACTTTCAAACGACGTGTAACTGGACATGTCGACCTTTAACGACTAGGTTTCGGTATTTTTCCAACTCTGGTTGAAATTGGTAGACCTCTTGCCTTTACCCACCAGAGGAGAAATAATATATATATATATATATATATATATATATATATATATAATATATATATATATATATATATATATATATATATATATATATATATATATATATATATATTATATATATATGAACTGGTGCTCATTTTAATCAGTGAGTTTTGATTGTATTTCTGATATAAAGTGCTGATGAACAGATTTCTTTAAAAACTATCGTTTTCAAATAAACATATACGTTTTCCTTCTATTTTTTAATAATATACAATCCAAAATATTATTATTATTATTATTATTATTATTATTATTATTATTATTATTATTATTATTATTATTTATTATTATTATTATTATTATTATTATTATTATTATTATTATTATTATTATTAATATTATTATTATTATTATTATTATTATTATTATTATTATTATTATTAAAAAAATAGCAATTTGAAAGTAAGTAATTATTTCATGTAAATTACAAGTAAAGAATGGGTCGCACTTTTCCTAATTTTCTCAAATTTGCTTGACATGCTTTTAAAGCTTTGTTTAACTTCATATCGGCTTTCTGGATAATAATTTTGTTTTCTTTATTTCTGATGATATTATTTAGGCATTTGAAATCTTTTTTCCCCTCGAGTTAACAATGAATAATAAATTAAAGTTTATCTACTTTTGACGTTGGGTTACTGACATTATTTTTGAGAAAATCATTTATATTTTTAATTAATTCAAATGAGTAAAAATTATTACAATTAATTTTATTAATTACTTAAAACTTTATTTTAATATATTTTCTAAATTTTCCCATGTTTTAATTAAAGATAAATTTCAGGTATATACGGTTATTTGATTGAAATCAGTCATTAATTATAAATAAAAGCAAAGAAAGTAAGTAGTACTTTTTATATAAAGGAATTTTGTATGTTTTCAAATTGTTTTTTAAGTCTGTTGCTACTTTGAAATAAAAGCTTTGGTTTCTGTTCTTGTTTATGAGTAAAGAATCTATTTTGATTGACATTCAAATACCTTGGTCAAGTTCTGCTTTCATGAGCCATAATGTAAAAACAATTGAATTATAGTTATTAATACAAAACATTTTTCAAATCTATTAACTTCACTGTTACTTTCTTTTCTGTTTTTAACTTTAAGAGTGTAAAGCCGTACCTGGACTTATTTATATTTTCTTGATGAAGCATTCACAAAATGATTTTTTTTATAAAATATCTTCATTCTCATTTTTACATTTAAAATTTTTCTAATTACTAAGGTCACATTAAAGAAGACCTATACACATACAACCAAACACATTATATATATAATATATATATATATATATATATATATATATATATATATATATATATATATATATATATATATATATATATATATATATATATATATATATATATTATATATATATATATATATATATATATATATATATATATATTATATATATATATATATATATATATATATATATATATATATATATATAATATATATATGTGTGTGTGTGTGTGTGTGTGTGTGTGTGTGTGTGTGTATTGTGTTGCATTGTAAATGCAAACTCGTAGATTTGGCAACAAATTGGTTTGCATTCAATTATGAATTCTTGAAAAGAGAAAACGTTTTCAAATTTAAAGAAGGAATGATGAAGCGATTATTTTATTCAATAAAGTTTCTCACTCTTAATAAATTTGCACTTCCATGTACTTTTACTCTTTAGGAATATATACATACATACACGCATTTATAATGCTTATACATGTAAGGTAATAATTAATGTCTGCTAACACTCTCGCAGACTATGCATTCTTTAAGGATCAGAGTATAAAGTTTGCTCTTGGGCCCGGGTTCGATTTTCCTAAAGCAAACTTTAAACTCGGATGTTTAATGATTATACATGTATAGATGCATTACGTACATTTAGAAATACTCATATATATATATATATATATATATATATATATATATATATATATATATATATATATATATATATATATATATATATATAATATATATATTTATAACATTTTAATATATATATTTTAGTTTTGTCAGTATTAAACTTGAGCCTGAAAGAGGAAGGACGGTTGCTCCTTCGAAAGTCTCGCTCATTTTTTTAAAAATTGTGTTTTGATTTTCCTGGGGTTTTAATTGTATAAAACAAAACACGGTTATAGTGTTCATTTTGTGTATATATATATATATATATATATATATATATATATATATATATATATATATATATATATATATATATATATATATATATATATATATATATATATATATATATATATATATATATATATATATATATATATATATATATAGGGGCTCGTTGACACACTGGGTGCAGCGCGGTGAGGCTACTGTAGTTAGGGTCTTGGTGCGCGCCACACCGCATATAGCACCGCACCACAGTTGCTTGTATTCTATGATGGATTCTATCTATTGCATATATATATATATATATATATATATATATATATATATATATATATATATATATATATATATATATATATATATATATATATATATATATATATATATATATAAATATATATAGAAAGAATTTTCACCCTGTCAATAGGATCAGCATCTTTTCCCATTTGCTCTCAATAGTCTCGTTCCTATATGGCTCTAAAATATCACGTTTTTCTGATATTTGGTTTCTCTTCGAGTTTCACTTAATTAAACTCCCAGTAGAGTTTTCACCCTTTCATTAGGACTCCAAAGAATGGAAGGTTTAGCTCGTACTTTCCTGCCGTATTCCATTGCCCTCTTGTCCTTCCATTTCGCGTTTCACCTTCTCAGAGGGTTTCTTTCGAGTACACTCAAATTTCCATTAGATCAACGTTTTTCGACCTTTTAAGCTTTACTACCCCTCAAAAAACAAAACAAAGTTAATAACCTCACGTCCCCTCTCCAGTTCGCTCTTATGCCTGGCAGGTATTAAATTCAAAAGAGAAGAGTGGGATATTTATCGTACAGTTGATTAATATAGGTTTCGAATTTAAAAGTGTAGATTGAAATAATTTTTCTGGTTCTTCTTTCTTACCCCTTTTATGACATTTTGTAAATTGTTTAAACTCTAGCTTTGCTTCTACCTTTTTTCCTTCCTCTAGCATCTTCAGATGTAACAACTTTTTCTAATGCAAATATTTTCACTCAAACCTTTTTATCTAATTCCATCTTAGAGAATTCCGGAGACATTCCTCCACTTCCAACCTTCTTCAATTCATTTATGCTTAACATTTTAATATCTTCTATATAAATGTTATTTCAGTTCTGTCTGAGCTTGACAATCAGAAGATGAATTGTTCTGATCTTCCTGCCTCTTGTGGTTCTCAAAAAAACGTTTTCCCTGCTGCAAACATGCCCTCATTCAGTTTGTGTGGGAAAAAGGATTACCCCTCTCAATCCTCTACATACCCTCATATATCCTAAATCTTTTTTCTTTCTAAAATTTTCAAATCTATCCATAGAAAAAATATTTGGAAACAAGCCAGTATGACTTTGCTAAAAACCGCTCTTCAGGTGATACTCTTTCTCTTCTCTCTTACTCTTATGAAAAATCGAAATTCAGTTTCATATTTATGAAAATATTAAAATACTTGAGTTATAATGTGTCTACTAGAAATAATTTTCCAATTTTGCTTGTAATATAAGTTTTCGTATTACATTCTCTATCAAGTATAAATTAAGTCCTGTGGGTCATATATTTTAAAATGTCAGTAATAAGTAATAAATTCTTTCGGATTCCCTTTATTTATATATATATATATATATATATATATATATATATATATATATATATATATATATATATATATATATATATATATATATATATATATATATATATATATATATATATATATAATATAATATTATACTGAAAGACCAAATCAAAATAATCATAATACGAAAATAATTAGAGCATCAGAAGACTTGAAGCTCCTAATTTATCCTCAAAATCCACTGAAATTAAAAAGGAATCTTTTTTTCAAGATGAGGATAACATTAATATATTTTTGACTGACTTTACCGCTGTAGACCTAAAATAGATTCTTGGTGAATAAACTATTTATAATAATAATAATAATAATAATAATAATAATAATAATAATAATAATAGATAATAATAATAATAATAATAATAATAATAATAATAATAATAATAATAATAATAATAATAATAATAATAATAATAATAATAATAATAATAATAATAATAATAATAATAATAAATTCTTATTTTTTACTGTTCTTTTCATATTTAGCACGTTTCCTTTGCAAAAGTCCCCACATAAGTTTGAGAACAAAGGTCGATACAAAAGTAAGAGCAGAACGTCAGATGTAAAAGTACGGCAGATACATAATTTAAACTTGTGTTTGGTTTGTATGACTTTTACCAAGGCCTTTTACCCACCGTTCACTGATTAGGGGAAGTATAGGGGGTTGTGATCCCCGTAGAAATAAGGTCCTCTACCAAGAACTAATAAACTGAAATTTTTTTAGTATATTTAAATACTTTCTTTTTTTTATATTTAAATTTTAATTTTCTTACCGGCCCGTATAAAAAGAAAAATACAATTTTTTAATATATTTGTAAAACTAATTTTGATTAAATTGTTAATATGAAAAATAAATGATGTGTAAAATATGAGCACGAGAGCTTCGATTCTAACTGAAGCAGATGTTTGAATTTAATCTAAAACTTTTGAATATCATTTAATGAATTATAAGAAATATATTCAGGAGGCTAGAGGAATTAGCAAAGTAATAATAGTAACTATTATAATAATATTAATAAGAATGATATAATTATTTTTTTTATAATTATTTTTATTATTATTATTATTATTATTATTATTATTTTATTATTATTATTATTATTATTATTATTTTATTATTATTTATTAATTATACTAATAATAATTGTAATAATAATAATAATAATAATAATAATAATAATAATAATAATAATAATAATTTTTTTTTTTTTTTTTTAATTTATTTTGCCTTTTATCATTTAATTTAATAAATTTTATTTATAAATATTCTTATTGCCAATGCTTCATTCTCATGTTTAATATTTATATATATATATATATATATATAATATATATATATATATATATATATATATATATATATATATATATATATATATATATATATATATATATATATATATATATATATATATATATATATATATATATTTTTTTTTTTTTTTTTTTTTTTTTTTTTTCATTTTATTTTTATATTTTCCAGTTTTCATACGTTTCGGATTTACTAAATCCATTCTCAAATAGTATCTAAAAAAATTAGAACAGTAATAAGAAATAGTAATTCAGCAATGATTAGGAAAATTACAATTAAACAATCTTAAAGTTGGATGTAAAAAAAAAAAATATAGGCTGTACTTTAAAATTAAAAAAAAATAAATAATAGATTAATTAATAAAAATTTTAAAATTATGAAAATTTAAAAAAGATAAAATAATTAATAAAAATTTTAAAATAATGAAAAACTGTTGAAAAAAACTAAAATAAACAAAAACATCTAAACTTTTCAACTTTAAGATAGTTTTAATTGTAACTGTAATTTTCAAAATAATTGTTGAATTCATTATTTTTTATTACTATTTAACTTTTTAATTTTTTTTAAAATTAATTTTTAATTAATTTAGGATGGATTTACTAAATTTATCTGAAACGTTTGAAACTGAAAAACAAACAAGAAACACATAATTCGAATGGTACAAAAGAACATAAAAAAATAACATTTTGAAATTACATAATTAAATGTTAATTTATTTATTTATTAATTATTTCTTTATTCATTTATTTATTTATTTAATTATTTATTTAAGCTTATTGACAATGCATTTTGGAAAAGAACAAGAATTTAAAATTTAAAATCCAAAGCAACTAAAAGAAATAAAAAGCAATTTTAATAAAAATTAAAATAATTTAACATAAGAAAATAGTATAAACCAACCAAATTAAAATAAAAATTAAAGTACACAGCAAAAATTGTCCTAACGAATCGTTGGGACAAGTGGCAAAAATGTTACAGTAAGATTTTCAGTACAAAAAAAAAAAAAATGTTAAGCGTAAGAAAGTCGCTTCACCGATTTTCTAATAAAAAATAACTGAAAAAATTTACTATGACATTTTTACCACTTGTCCCAACGATTCGTTAGGACAATTTTTGCAGTGTACAGACATTTATAATCATTTTTAAATTTTTTATTTTTATTATCATTTTTTTATTAAAAAAAAAATTCAGCTTATTATTTTCTTTTTTAACTTTCAATTTTAAAATATTTCGACTGTAATTGCAATTTTTACAATTATTCTTGAATGCATTATTTCTTATTACTGTTTTAATTGATTCAAATATTCATTGAGAATGAATTTAATAAATCCGAAACGTTTGAAGATTGAAAAATAAAAGAGGAAAATGTAAAGACTTTTGATCGCAGTATGTGCCTTTATAATATATATATATATATATATATATATATATATATATATATATATATATATATATATATATATATATATATATATATATATTATATATATATATATATATATATATATATATATATATATATATATTTGTTTTAATAAACAATTCTGAATCCTCGGATTTAAAGGTAATAAACTGACTGTTCCAAGGGCTCAAGTCTACGCCTTCTTCAGTAATAAATATTAATATATTATATAATATAATAGTAATAATAAAGGCCCAGGTTCTTTCGAGCGATTGATTAAATTTAATTAATCAATTTTCTGAAATAAATGTGTCGTTTTCATCTATATTTGCAACATTATATATATATATATATATATATATATATATATATATATATATATATATATATATATATATATATATATATATATATATATATGTTCGATTCCCTAATATCCATAGATGTTGAATCATAATGTGACAACTATTTTTCGATTTAAGGTTTCGTAACATCTCTTTACAGTCTCTACTCAAAAATAATATTAATTATTATTGTATTATTAAAATATTATTAATAACTCTGACAGATCGTTTATCTAATGTTAATTCAAGATAATAATGTAATGTAGATAAAATAAGAAAAAGCTTCCATAAAAAAGGAAATAAAGTTTGTATATCAACAAATTTAAATAGAAATAGGAATTTTAAATTCTTTTCAATGATGCGGTTCACTGGCTCTGCATATATATATATATATATATATATATATATATATATATATATATATATATATATATATATATATATATATATATATATATATATATATATATATATATATATATATATATATATATATATATTCAAATCTTTATTGACAAAAATGTGCATAGCATACAGAATTCTATTAAATACGAAACATATTTGGATATATAATATATATATATATATATATATATATATATATATATATATATATATATATATATATATATATATATATATATATATATATATATATATATATATATATATATATATATATATATATATATATATATATACAAATCTGTTTCGTATTTAATAGAATTCTGTATGCTATGCACTTTTTTAGTCAATAAATTTGAATTTTTGTTTTAAATAGACATATTTTGTTGATAGGAGTTTGTGGTTTTTGAGATACTCTATTACGCAGGTAGGAATGATATATTTACATCGAAAACGCTATTGATGGAAAAAGGAAGCAATATGGGTATTTATAATAGAGGTTGCATACGAAAAATATTTTGGTGAGTAGAATGATTTTAATAATATATATATATATATATATATATATATATATATATATATATATATATATATATATATATATATATATATATATATATATATATATAATATATATATATATATTATATCAGCATGATTATAGTTTTAAGAAGTGGTGACCGAAACTCTGCTTTGAATGAGCATAAAAACAAAAAAAAAAATCATTAAATTGATATGAATTCTGCTATGCTATTGGCTTCTTCTATCAATGGTGAAAATGAAAAGATTTTGGAATCCTTTATTTAAAACAAAAATCCTGGTGAAATAAAAATAGATTATATATTAAACAATTTATTTTAAAATGAAACCTTTTATAAAAAATGAATATAAAAAAAATGAGCTGTTTTAAACCAACTTAAATATTGTCATATATATATATATATATATATATATATATATATATATTATATATATATATATATATATATATATATATATATATATATATATATATATATATATATATATATATATATATATATATGTATATAATCAGATCAGGAATGTCTGCACTAGAAAATTATAGTTTTAGATCTATGTCACACTGGGAGACTGAGCAATACTATTACTAGAATGCAATAATACTATTCCATGCCCTCCAAGGTTCGGATAAAGAAGGAAGAGAGTTCGCTTGGCAGGTCTAGCAAAGCCAGTGAGGTAAAAGGTAAAAAGATTTTGCTTTGCAAAAACCTCAAAAAACAGACCACCGGATGCGAAAACTGGAATATTCACTATCAAGTTGAAAACTCCTTCCTGGTAGTGCTTGAAGTGTATAGTAACATAGATTATCTTTCTACAATTTTTTAATCTAAAAAAAAAAATATCTCATTATGAATCCTTTTTTTTTTTCTTTCATGTAATATGATCATGTAATATGAATGTAAAGCGCAGATGTTCCTTTTCAGTTCGAAACAGACAATAAAACGACGTAATTGGAGTAAAGCAACTCTTATGCATCAATACAATTTCCCTTGTCCTTTTCAATGATATGCGAAGAGTTTGTTAGAAGATAATAGAAAATGAGAAGAAATGCGAAATAGAAAAAGATTAAAAGGAAAAGAATAAAAGTAGAAAATGAACAAAAATAGAAAAAGATAGAATTTGAGAAGAAATTGTAAATCGAAATTAAATATTAAAAATAATAATTAAAATAGTGAAACAAAAAACAATAACAGAAAAATTAATTTAATTCTAATAAAAAAGATAAAAAAAAATTATTTAAATTTTAATTAAATATTCAATTGTAGTTATATTGCTAGTAATAGTAGAAGTATTTATAATAGGATTAAAAATAGAAGTATTAATAGTAATAGTATTAGTAGTAGTTTTTTTAAGTTAGAGAAATAATATTTTCCTTATATTGCTACTAATTACATCAAAATGGCTATTTCGCTGAAATTCTTCCCCATGTGACTTTTATATTCATTTCTGATACAGTAATAAACAAGAATCTGATTTAATATTTTACAATGTTTATTTATTAATTAATAAAAGGAGGGCTAAGACTTCAAAGATATCCTATTCAAATCATCTTTGGTATCAATAAAATATAAACTAATATTTAATGATTTATTTTTATAATTCTGATTTTGTTTCATTTTTTCAGGTATACCACATTTAAACTATAGAAAAAATAACACTCACCCAAAATTGAGAAGATATATAATTATTCACTAACATAAAATCAAAATGTATTTATTTGACAATAGATTAGTTTTTTAATAATATCCGTCGAGACACTCACCAGTGAATAAACACTACTGGAAAGTTGTCCAAATCTCTGACCATAAAAGTCACAATCCTTAGCGATTGAAAGTTTTCAAATTAATAGTAGTAGGGAACAACTAAATGGTATATTTCAAACCTCACGAAAAAAAAAATTGATGGAAAATTATGCTTCAGTCAAGAATTAGAAGTTACAAAGATATAGGTTGAAAGCATTTAGAAAGGCAAGTGAATATATATATATATATATATATATATATATATATATATATATATATATATATATATATATATATATATATATATATATATATATATATATATATATATATATATATATATATATATATATATATATATATATATATATATATGTGCGTGTGCGTGTGCGTGTGACTTATGAAAGTAAAGAGCTCAGAAAACCAGTGTTTATTGCGTAATGAACAGATTAATAGCATTCTAAAGGATAGTAGAGAATTATTTAAAGAAAAGAATGAGTTGCCAAGATGAAAAGTCCTAATCTACCTTCTTTCATGAAGAACTTTATTGATGGACCCGCTCTATATATGAGACACTTACTCCATACAAGACACCTGCATAGAGAGCAAGCATCTGAAGTGGTGCAAAACAAATTCTAGAAGTTCCACATAATCTTTAACCTCTTTGAATCATGTTTTGGTAGAATATGCTGATTTCAATATAGATAATGAAAAAAGAAGCAAATAGTATTTAAAAAAGAAGAAGACATTAATTGAGGATTTTCAAAAATGCTCTAGTTATTTGCACTGGAGTAACTAGGGAATTTTTCTGGGGAGATGGGAGGGGGGGGGAGGGGTCTTGTCATTTCTCAATTAGAGAATCCCAATTAGTCTTATGATATCTTATTAACTTTATTTTAATTATATATATATATATATATATATATATATATATATATATATATATATATATATATATATATATATATATATATATATATATATATATATATATATATATATATATATATATTACTCACAGACAGAATTTTATTCAAGGAGGGGATGATAAAATAATAGTGAAAGCGTCAAGAGTAAAAATCAGGTATAATTTCCACAAATTGCATATTTTGAAGGTGTGTACTTATGAGTTTTAAAGTGAGGGAGATTAAATTCAGCGGGAACAAAAAGGTGGAAAAGAATTTCGTAAAACAGTGGTGGCTGGACCGAAGCACCACAACGAACAGATCTGAATCAGTTGCCAACGTCCACGCAAAATCATTTGCAGACATTGCATCCCTTGTGCAACCAGGACTCAGATGAAAAGGGATAAAAGCAATAACACCACGTCACAAAGCTAAAGGGTCGTGTGAATTGGAAAATATGAAACAGTTTATAATTCTTTTGGCCTTTGACTCTACCCAATCAAAAAGATGGATGAAACCTTATCCATATTATCGGAGTGTAATTTGATAGAGTTAGTTGAGCAACTTAGAAGATCATTAATGAAAAGTAGGAATAGAGTAGACGATAATACAAAATGCTGTAGAACACCATTGTTTACAGGAAAGAAAAGAAAAAGTCGCTCCATCAACAACGTCTGATTTTGAAAGATTAGAAAGAAAGCTAGACATAAGTAAGTATTAAAGAGGAAACCCAAAAGAGAGGAGCTTGGAAAGCAAAGATTCATGTCACAACCAGACAAAAGTCTTGGATATGTCAGGCGTTTCAAACAAGGTTCTCCAGATTCCTAAGATCAGTATATAAATATTTCAGGTTGGAAACTTTATTTTACTTTTTGCAAATAAGGTCATAAGTTACTAAGGAAAAGAGCAGATTCTTCGTCAAAACAATATTGCAGTACAGGAATTGAACAAATATAAATTGAGACGTTCAATTGAAGGGAAAAAATGCCTGAGGAAAAGAATAAGGAAAACTATTTGGAGACGCATCAAGGATTTCTTATTTCACAGTATGAGATATCTCATTTTGGTGTTTTATTATACATTAGTAGGTCGTATTTTTGAAACTAAGCAACCAAAAACGTGGAGAATGGTATAGGTGACTTATATATTTAGATAAAATGGTACGTAAAAAAGCCATATTGAAAAAGTTTGTAATGAACGAACAAAAACAAACCTCTTTTAATACACACTGAACCAAGTGGAGAGTTATAAATCACTTAAATAGTATCTATGTTCTGAAAATAAAAACATATATTTATATGAAGTGTGTGTGTGTATTATAATATATCTTCGACAAAGAATAAAAAATATTGCAATAAACTCTCAGGGAAATTAAATTATAACAATGTAATTTTAGATTAATTATTTATATTTATTCCATAAAAGTAAAATGATATCAAAATTGAAATAGGAATAAAGCAATTTCGAAACTTTTTTTTTTTAAATGAATTTTATATTAAAAAATATTTCTTATTTAATATGAAAGTTTTAGACTTGGTTTTAAAGTTATATATTCTATCAATGTATTTTAAAAGTTTTCCAATATTAACAACGAAAATCCCTAAGGTTTGAAGCTGATCACGGAGGACAGACGGTCATCAATTATTTATTTTGGAAACAATTTTTTTCCTTTCTGCTCATAATTTTATTTTATTTAACTTTACTGAAAGTTAAAGAATTTTTAGATGTATGTATGTATTTATGTGTGTAAATTGTACGCTTGTCTAGCATATTTGACAATGAATCGAAACATTGTAATGAAGGTCCTGGAACCGATCCCTAGAGAGGAGTTCTCCACTGAAATTTCCTCCTAGGTAAAAGACACACACACTAATATATATATATATAATATATATATATATATATATATTATATATATATATATATATATATATATATATATATATATATATATATATATATATATATATAATATATATTAGACCTAACCCAACCCAGATCTAACGGGTGCCTAGCTTGTAGAAAGATAATAATAACTTAATGTGAAATAGCGGCTTATAAAACAAATATTGAGAACAATAAAAACAAATTAACCCCAAAAGATTAAAGAATAATGAAATAACTTAATTTTTCATCTCATTTCCTAGTTTGAATTAGGGTTAGAATGTTCAAGTTTGCACTAGAAAATTCTATTAGACCTTAACTAGGGTTTTGGAGTTTGAGTACTCTTGAATATCTAGAAATTTCTATCTTGAATTGCAGAGTTCGAACGTCTACTTTAAATATCAAGAAAATTCTAACTAGAGTTTGAAAGGCCGAGTATTCTAGAAAATCTAGAAATATCTAGAAAATTCCAATAAAAACGGAATGGTTCGAATACTGCATTTAAATGTCTACAAAATTCTAACCAGACCTAGAACGTTCGAATACTCTTAATTTAAATATCTAGAAAGTTTTCTTAAAATTAGAAAGTTCAAGTTAAATTCTAGATAGAAAATTCTAACTAAACTTCGACAGTTCGAGTACTCGATTTAGATTAAAAATCTGTCTCGGTCTCAACGCATTGTAGTCTTCTTGCAAAATACACTGAAAGATGCAAATTTTTAAGAAAGAAAAATGATGTTCAAACCTCTTCTCAAAGGCAATGAAAAAAAAGAAGCGAAGTGAATATTATGCATCCTATATTTTCATGGCATTGGCTAAACGGAATAATAAAAATAAGCCTTTGCAGTGAGTTATATAACTACAGTATTCAATGACCTCTGTGTGCATGCATGTATGTACGCACGTACGTTTTATTTTATCACTTAACATATGGTTTAGAGATCGGTATAAGATGTCGCAACCTCGAACTGTGAGTAGGAGCATTTGATTTAAGTTATCAGAGATTAATGCAATCCGTTTAATTTGGAGAAAAGTAGTGTCACTTGCATTAGGTTTCGGTAATTTCTTTAATACACATACAATATTTAAACACACAGGAAGCACAAACAAACAAAAATATCACCGTATCTGTTTTCTCGTTTGCTAAGAGATCTCTGTGACTCTTATCACTTAAGAACGATGATAAAATACTGCCAAGTTGTGATATATATATATATATATATATATATATATATATATATATATATATATATATATATATATATATATATATATATATATATATATATATATATATATATATATATATATATATATATATATATAATGTGCAGAAGAAGGTCCCATTTCTTTCTTTTCGAAAGTTTTTGAATATATCCTTAACAAGAGATTTAGAAACATCTCAATTCTTCTAATCTTATCTCTGATCGCCAGTATGGCTTTCGTAAGAAACGCTCTACTGGTGATCTCCTTTCCCTTCTCCCTGACTCTTGGTCCTCCGCACTTGGGCATTTCGGTGAATCTTTTGCTGTTCCGCTAGACATATCGAAAGCCTTCGAAAGAGTCTGTCACAAAGCTTTGATTTCCAAACTTCCCTCTTTCTGAATCTATCCTTCTCTCTGTTACCTTCTCCTGATTTCCTTTCCGGTCGTTCTATAGCAGCTGTTGTAGACGGCCACCGTTCTACCTTTAAATCTATTAATAGTGATGTTTGTTAAGGATCTGTCCTATCCCCAACACTTTTTCTGCTTTTCATTAATGTCTTTTTCACTGTTACTTCATATCCTATCCACTCCTATGCTGATGACTCCACTCTTCATTACTCTTTTCAATTTGAAAAGCACCCCTTCCAATTAACAGCAATTAATAGACGAAAGGAAGGTAAAATTAGAGCAACTAACCTCAGAAATATCTCGTATTTCAAATTGGGGCAGTGACATGTTCGTTTTCAATTCCTCCATCTCTCTACTTGACACAACTCTGATATCTTCTTCAAAAACGCACAACTCAAACCTTCATCTCTCCTTAATATTTTTGGTGTTTCTTTTTCTCGTGATCTTTCTTGGAAAGAGACAATATGTTACTTCTTTTTCTTAATAAGCTTCTAAGAGGTTAGGTGTTCTGAGGCGCCTTCAGAATTTCTTCACTCCACCCCAGTTGCTTGCTCTTTATAGAGGTG
>SEYY01019578.1:192500-195000 GCA_009176605.1 Armadillidium nasatum
ATTTTCACCAGAGTTTGGGAAATATCGGAAATCTGTTCAAGTTAAAAGCCGACATGTCCAGATACACGGCGTTTGAAGGATTGTAAGTTAAAGGAAATTGAGAAAACAGATAAAAGGAGTGTGTTTTAAGACTTTACCAGTAGAGTACATGTTAGACTGAGCATAGCAGTTAAGTCTGAGGTTAGAAAGTAGGACAGAGAAAGGATGAAACTGAAGAAAGGCGTGTCACACAAGCCCTTCTCAGTGGGGGAGATATGCAACGGGAAAGATCAAAGGAGCAGTGTCCATTATCATAGCGATAGTTTAAATTGAGTTATGCAACAATTGCACGAGCAGAAGGAGATTGGAGAAGTCAGTGAAAGCGGAAGAGTTGATAAGACGAAAAGTTTTGGACTCCACTTTTTCAAGGAGAGCTGTATGAGTGGAACCACACCAACTCCCTACAGGGGCGAACAATACACTAATAAAGAACAAACAGTTGGGATTGCGAGAAGAAATTAAGAGTGCACCTCAGAACGCCTAATCTCTTAAAAGCTTGTTGTGAAAGAGAAGTAATATGAGCTTTCCAAGAAAGATAACGAGAAAAAGAAAAGCCGAGAATATTAAGGATATATGAAAGTTTGAGTTGTGTGTTTTCGAAGAAGATATCATTGAAAATGACCATATTTTGTAGCCCACATTTGAAATACGATCAGTGGTTAGTTGGTCCAAGAATACCTTTCGTGCTTCAATTAATTGCTGTTGGGAGGGACGTCTTTCAAACTGAAAGAAGTAATGAAGTGTGGATTCATCGGCATAGGAATGAATAGGTATTGAAGTAATAGAGAGGTCATTAATGAAAAGTAAAAAAAGTGTTGGGGGATTGGGGAGATCCTTGAGGAACACCATTATTAATAGATTTATTTTAGAATTACGGTGGTCGTCTACAACTGCTGCTGTAGAACTACCGGAAAGGAAATAAGAGAGAAGGATAGATTCCGAAAGAGAAATGTTTGGAGATCAATGCCTTGTGCCAGACTCCATCAAAGCTTTCGATATGTTCAGCGCGACAGCAAGATTCACCGAAATGACGAAGAGAGGAGGGACAAGACTCAGATAGAAGGAAAAGAAGGTTTCTAGCAGTTTTTAAGAAAGCCATAATGGCGATCAGATATGAGATTTTTCCAAATCAAATGAAGGCTTGATTCGAAAACTTTAGAAAGAACGGAGGTTAAAGAAATGGGACAGTAGTTGAAGGATTCAGAAGGATCCCCTTTTTTCGGTACAGGTTGAATGAGCGCACGTTTCCACCAAGAAGTGAAGATAAAAGTGGAAAGACAAAGACGGAATAATTTGCCTATTCAGGGTGTAAGCTCAGAAACACAAGTTTTGAGAACCACAGTACATATTCTTAGTGTTAAGCTCAGAAAGAGCAGAAATTAAATCTTTAGAAGAAACTGCAGTTTTAGGCATAAATGGATTGAAGGGGTAGGAATAGTTCTGGAATCGTCTAAGGGTGAATTAGAGGCAAAAGTTTGAGCGAAGAGTTCAGCTTTAGTAGAAGGCAAAATGGCAGTTGTGCCGTTAGAAGATACTAGAGGAGGGGAAGATAAAGAAGCAATAATAGAGTAAATTTTTTTTTTTTTTTTTTTTTTGTGCCAAATGCCAGAATGGGCGTGAGGAACAGGAATCAAAGATTGTTGCATTTATGACTGAGAAATGAGTTTTTGGCGTTTGAAGACGACGGTAATTCCTGAAGGCAGCGTCCCTGCGGTGAATAGCACGAGAACAAGTAGAGTTAAAGCATGGTTTGTTAGGTTTAGTAGAAGGGAAAGAATATGAGATGTACGCCTCCATTCCATGTGCTTGGCACATTCTGAATGATCTCTCCCACGAAAATTTGTATCATTCCATGTGAAATCAGAGAGGTACACACACACACACATTATATATATATATATATATATATATATATATATATATATATATATATATATATATATATATATATATATATATATATAAATATATATATATATATATATATATATTAGATACGCATCGATTAACCTGTTGATAGTAATCAATATTATCCCATTTTCCAATAATCGGGAATCGACCTCTTTAGTCGATTAATCATTTTCGTAATATATCATTCTTGATTATTAAAATAGAGTCATTTCTTTTCTGTCAAATGGATCATCAGTTATCTTATCTTATGTAGTGGTAATTTCTTTAATTTTACTAAAATACTTTTGCAAATATTCATTGTCAGGTTACTAATAAACTGAATATTAGATTCACTTGATTGAAACCAATATATATTAATAGTTTTATAGAAAAAAAAGTAATCTTATGTTACTGAACAAAAATATATTCCCAGTCTTTTAATTGAAGAGTGAAAGTGGCTCTTTAGGCTACAATTAAAAAAAATTCCTTTAACCAACTTTAATGGAAGTTATTGAATTTAAACACTTAAAATGTAATATGAGGTCAAAATATATAATATGAGGTAAAAAAA
>SEYY01019578.1:200000-207500 GCA_009176605.1 Armadillidium nasatum
ATTAATAATAATAATAATAATAGTAATTAATAATAATATAATAGCAATAATAATAATAATAATAATAATAATAATAATAATAATAACAATAATAATAATAATGATAAAAATAATAGCCAAAAAAACTTTTATATTCCACATTAATTAATAAATCCTTACCCCGATCATTCAGAAACCCGTACTCTGAGGTTTAATAAAGATAAGTTCTTTCTCAGTCAATCCTGAAAGAAGCATAAAACTTTTAATAGATTGTCCCTTAAGTTTTTCATTCATTTCTTCGTAATATTACTTCTAATTTCATATATATATATATATATATATATATATATATATATATATATATATATATATATATATATATATATATATATATATATATATATATATATATATATATATATATATATATATATATATATGTGATGGATCGGATGTCATATATTCTCATTTGCGGATGCGGATATAGAATTTTCGTCAAGCACGGATGTCAGTTTTGATAAGGATGCGATTGAGAATACCATCACTATATATATATATATATATATATATATATATATATATACATAAATTGAGATAGCTTCTTTTCTAATGAACCTTAATCTAATTAGAAAGATCAAAGGGCTTCCACATACTCATTTAATACACTGTGAACGTTTCACATCGTATTTCGGTCCGTCTTCAGCACAAACTAAATTTTATAAATTTTTATTTTAAAATGCAATCAAAATAGAAATACATTAACTATCTATATGATATTTTAAATAATAATAATTTTAATAAAATAATAAAAAATAAATTAATAATATTAACACTGAAATAACAAATAAAAATAAAAACCCTGGACCATTTTGGAAAAAAGGACTTCATTATTGAGTGAAAAGGACAATAGAAGAAGCTTGATTATTTAAAGATGGGCAGTGAGTTTTTGTATATAAAACTTCAAAATCCTACGATCAAGAAGGAAAGATGTATGTTGAAGAATAGAGAAATTAGAAAAAATAAAAAGGGTGGGTATCTCCATGGTCTTTTATGACAAAGTGTATAGGAGAGCAAAGAGAATGGTTCATACTAAAGGAAACTTCTCTATGCTTATCAATCCTCACTATTAATTGTAGACCAGTTTGGCCTACATACACCGCATTACAGCTGACACACTTAAATAAATAATTTAATGAGGATCTGAGAAGCATTGGGTGAGACTCCTTGTTCATGAAGAAGCTTTAAATTGAGAGGGAGTTATAATTTGTAAGAATGAAGTGGCATTGCGGGAATGCAGTTTCAATTATAGTAAGAATATTTCTGCTAAGTTGAGATATAATTGATCCTATATACGGAAGTTTTAAGTATATTTTTTTGTTTGAGTACAGTAGGAAAATAAAGGGTGGATCTGAAGATATTAGTGAGATACTCGTTAATACTTTTTCCACTTGGAACTTGGGAATAAATTAAAATGGAAAAGTATTTTCATAAATTTCATCTCTGTATGATATATATATATATATATATATATATATATATATATATATATATATATATATATATATATATATATATATATATATATATATATATATATATATATATATATATATATATATATATATATATATATATATATATATATATATATATATATGATAGTGATAGATTGCATTTCATATTTTCTCATTTGCGAATGCTGATGCAGATATAGAATTTTCGTCAAGTGCGGATGCGGATGCGGATATAAAATTTTTGCAAGTGCAGATGCGGATGTTAATTTTGATGAGGATGCTCCGTTAATGCGGATGTCATCACTAATATATATATAAGTATTTATTTTACAGAAAGAACTGATCGAAATTAACCAAAAGTATTAATTTTACAGAAAGAACTGTTCAAAATTAACCAAAATTATTTACCTTACTTTTTGCTTCGAATAATCAAGGTCACTGACGACGTGCGACGAAACACATGCAAATCCAAACAAGATCAAATGAAGAACTGACTTCAAGAGGGAATTTTTCAAAACGTCATAACAAGTTAATGGACGAACTCTCATTCAAAGAACGACGAACAAAAGCGTATATGACAATACAAAAGGACAAAAATAGAACCATTTTGTATGAAACAAGTGAAATGTTTTTTTCCTTTTTAAATTTTTTTAAAAAAAATAATTGCGCAAGTGCAATTGCTTGTTTTATTCAAATATACTTTAACAATTTTCTATTGGAATATATACTTATTCAATATATATATATATATATATATTATATATATATATATATATATATATATATATATATATATATATATATATATATATATATATATATATATATATATATATATATATATATATATATATATATATATATATATATATATATATATATATATATATATATATATATATATATATATATATATATATATATATATATATATATATATATATATATATATAAGGAAGAGGTCTGCAGGGTGTCCTTTCAGCCACTACACGAATGAATGTATTTTTATAGTAATTATCTCTTTAATTAAAAACACCAACAATTTAATTAAATAATTTAAGTATTTATCCTTTTACTAAGTCGAAGACCCAAAGTTTTTTTTAGAAATTAAGTTCTATGAATTATCTTTTTCCAATAGTAACGAAAGTTTACAATAATGCAGAAGAAGAAGGCTTTTCTTTGATATAATTTCTTTATTTCTTTATAACATTTTATAAAAAATGATTCAACTTTACCCAGACTTGGAAACGTTTTCTTACGTAGTAAAAAACTGCTTAAAGGGGATGCTTGTCTGCTCGATCATTCTTCGAAATCAGGCTAACGTTTGAGGTACAGTCTATTTTAATGAAAGATGATGCTACAAAGACAAAATAGAACAAAAGTAGAGTGTGTGAGCTTGAAAATGCTAGAAAAAGGAGGGAAGAAACCTCTGAATGAAATAGGTTTACTATAGAATATAATTAAATTAATTCCATATGCAGTTATCCAGAATTAGTCGTTGACCGTTGTTGTTTCAACTTTTCTGAAGAATAACGATCGTAATTTTCAATGCCTTGAAGTCTCAGGTCTGGGGGGGATTCTAAAGATTATTCTTCTGCTACTTTGAAGAGGTTTTGGAGTAGTTTTGAAGGTCTTGAACGTTTTGAGAGTAATATAAGCTGCTTTAATAATAATAATAATAATAATAATAATAATAATAATAATAATAATAATAATAATAATAATAATAATAATAATAATAATAATAATTATATAATAATAATAATAATAATAATAATAATAATAATATAATAATAATAATAATAATAATAATAATAATAATAATAATAATAATAATAATAATAATAATAATAATAATAATAATTGCCAACATATTTGTTCCCATTTCAAAAAACTTAAGTGAAATTTTAATACTCTTTAAAAGTATTTCGCCTGTTACATTAAAATTAAAAGCAAAGAATGTCTTCGGAGTTGGAACCTGGAACCTTTTCTCCGAATGTTAAGGTTATTAGGAATTTGGAGTCGTAAAATTTCAATATGTGAATAGAGTAGGAAAAAAATTTTGAATAAATATAAAGTGTAGAATATTTTCCACATTTGTTTTGTAAGTAAATATTAAGAAGTTAATGGCAATCATATGAGAAACTCGGGTTTAGAACAAAGAATAATAACTAAAAGTTTTATTTGAAGAAATGCAATTGCTACCTACCCTCAAGGCTTGTAACATATGCAACCTTAAAACCTAATTGAAAAATAACTTAAGTTTTCATAGCATATATATATGATAATTTCCAAAATAAAGAAATATCACTAACATAGTAAAAACATCAAATAGATGCACTATTGTTGCTTACGTCCCAATTTTCTTAACATATAGGCATTTAAAGATATATTATCTCAGTTATATGGAGAAATTTGTCTCAGTTATTATGAAGAAATATGCATGAAGTATACGTGAGGTTACGATGTGGTGAGAGTTCCTTGGGGGAGAAGGTACACGAATTAAAGCCTAGACTTCCTGCTCACTGCGACTCTTCTTTCAAGTTTGGATCCCCAGGCGACATATCATCCTTTCGGTTTTTTCAGTTCTTCTTACATATTTCGTTTAACTTAACTCAATAAATCATTTTTAACTTTCTAAATTCTTAACTATCAAATTTTAAGGAGATAAATGACTTCCTGAAATGAGAATTCTAAAAGAACTTTTAATTTACGAGCAAGAAAGTAGTTTTTTTAATTACTTCATTAAGTATTTTCACATTTCTATTTATATTAAATAAACAATTTTAATGAAAATAAATATCATTTTCGCATTCTCATAAAAAAATATCATTAGTATTATCATTATAACTTAAATTTCACACTGGAAAATATACAAAAATGTTGCAAGTCAAACCTTTAAATAACTCATTGGCTCTCTCTCTCTCTCTCTCTCTCTCTCTCTCTCTCTCTCTCTCTCTCTCAATTTTTATTGCTTTCTCTCTACCTCTCATTCTCTCTATCTCTCTTTTCTTCTCTTTTAATCTTGCTTGCTTTCCTTTCTATCTCGCTCTTCCATTTTCTTTCTACCTCTTTATCTCTCTTTATAATATATATAATATATATATATATATATATATATATATATATATATATATATATATATATATATATATATATATATATATATATATATATATATATATATATATATATATATATATATATATATATATATATATAAACGATGTTCTTCGGGTAATGATTAACACTGAATAATTAATGTTCTCCATTATAATTAATTTTGATTTTGAAATTTATTTTTCCAATTCTGGTGAAACCATTAAATCTTCAGGTTTTTCTCACCTGAGGTAAAAGAAAAACAAAACCATGAGCGTTGGGATGGCAGGATTCTCCTATTGGTCGGAATGTTATGACGTAGTATCTTATTATTGGTCGGAAGTTTAAAATATCTTGAAACTTTGAAAGAGTTCTTTATAATGATAAAGGATGTATTAAGGTTTTTTTAAAACCACAATATGAAGAGAAGTGACGTCAGTATGACTTCGAACATTGAGGTCACATAAAGACGAACCTTCAATCCACTGCACTTTTCTATAGCTCACTATAATTCCCGAGTGTGTCAATCATTTTAAAACACGAGCATTGACTAAAGATATGATTCTGCAATTCAAAAATTGTTTGTTTAATAAATTGCAAAAAACATTGAAAGGAGATTCCCTAAATGCGTTATAATTGGATAATCATTTAAAGGAACTTCTCTCTGTTTGATATATATATATATATATATATATATATATATTATATATATATATATATATATATATATATATATATATATATATATATATATATATATATATATATATATATATATATATATATATGTGGGTGTGTGTGTGTGTGTGTGTTTGTGGCATGCTTCACTACTCTCCAAGCTCCCTTCCTTTGGGTTTCCTCCTTCTCTTTACTTACTTATGTCTACTTTTCTCTCGGATCGTTGCATATTGGCACTTGTCGATGTAGCGACCTCTTCCTCCTTTTCTGTCAGTTGTGGTGTTCCTCAAGGTTCTGTTCTATCTCCAATTTTATTTTTATTTTTAATCAACGATCTTTTCAGCTACTCTTCACTTCTAACTCTGTTCATTCTAATGACGATGACTCAACTCTTAATTCTTCCACTCACTTCGAATCTGCTCCTCTTTTGCTTCTCGTTTTCAACTTGCTGACTCTATTCTTGCCGATCTGGACGAGATTTCCCGTTGGGGTCCCAACTTTCCTATCTCCTTCGTCTGCTCTCCCCTCTTCCCTGTAAAGAATATTAACATTTTTGGTCTAAACATAAACAATAAAGTTTCTTGAAAACCTCATATCACAATGGTGGCTAAGGCGGTTTCAAAGAAGCTGGGAATATTGTTCAGATTGCGGGAATTTTTTTCTTCCGAACAGTTGCTCCAATTATATAAGGGTCTTATTCGTCCTTGTATGGAGTACTGTTCTCACATTTGGGGGGCTCCGGTTCCATCTCTCCTTTGGATAGGGTTGAGTCTAAGGCTAAGAGATAATAAACTGTCCGCTCCTATCAAAATCACTTGACGTTGGTGCACTAACCCTGACGGCCAGGAACAGGTGGCATACACATGCACCCTGCAGGTTTGCACCTCACCCTACTTATATGCCACGGTGCCCCAGGGTATATATATATATATATATATATATATATATATATATATATATATATATATATATATATATATATATATATATATATATATATATATATATATATATATATATAATATATATATATATATATATATATATATATATATATATATATATATATATATATATATATATATATATATATATATATATAATATATTATAATTTTTTTTTTTTTTTTTTTTTTTTTTTTTTTTTTTTTTTTTTTTTTTTTTTTTTTTTTTTTTTTTTATTTAAAAGAAAAAAGTTTTTTTTTATTCACAAAAAATAACGCCATTGACTTCATATTTTTAAGTTCAGAATATCAAAACAGAACTTAAAAAAAGAAAATGAATTAAAATTAATATAAACTTAAGCATTTTATCGAACAAGGGGAAAAACATTAATCAACGTCCAACGATATTTTTGCCTAAATTATTGAAACCTGCAACATTGTTTTACTTTTGAATTCTGGCTTTAGTTAGTTACTGTAAAAGGCGGGTGAGTTATATAAAATTTATTGATTTTGAAATTTCAATAGAAATATTAGTCTTTAATATAAATTATTATTTATATATATATATATATATATATATATATATATATATATATATATATATATATATATATATATATATATATATATATATATATATATATATATATATATATATATATATATATATATATATATATATATATATATATATATATATATATATATATATATATATATATATATATATATATATATATATATATATATATATATATATATATATATATATATATATATATATATATATATATATATATATATATATATATATGCAAGCTGTACGAGTAAGGCCGTAACTCAACAACCCTTATTAATTACAAATTTCATTTAATTAAAAAAGCAAAAATGAAATATAAGCTATATAGGATCTTTAAATATAAACTTATTCAAAAAAAATTTTTGTAGTTAACTTGTTCCAAGAAATTATGCAAAAAAAAATCAAAAGCTTTAGGGTGGAAATGCGATGTGTCAACATTTAGCAATCTACCACAAAATCTTTTCCAACATGAATTTTTTATTTCTTTTTAATAATTGATTTAATCGGACCAATTCACTTACATTTAATATTCTATTCAAAGCTCTAATTGTCTCTATTTACTTATTTTCTAATTATGGAAATTATTGTTTTATTTTTCTTCAAAATTTAAGTGTTTTGAGTGTTCCAACGCTAAATATAAATATATTTTTTATTTTAATATTTATCTTAATAATATAATAATAAAAATTAAATAACAGCTCAAAACC
>SEYY01019578.1:212500-217500 GCA_009176605.1 Armadillidium nasatum
TATATATATATATATATATATATATATATATATATATATATATATATATATATATATATATATATATATATATATATATATATATATATATATATATATTGTGATGGATCGGATGTCATATTTTCTAATTTGCGGATGCGGATGCGGATGCGGATGTCGAATTTTGGAGAAGTGCGGATGCGGATGCGGATGCGGATGTTGAATTTTTGAAAGTGCGGATGCGGATGCGGATGTTGAATTTCCGAAAGATGCGGATGCGGATGTTGAATTTTCGAAAATGCGGATGCGGATGCGGATTTTTGTGCGGATGTTCCGCATCCGCGCATGCGGATGCGGATGCGGATGCCATCACTAATAATATATATATATATATATATATATATACGTACGCATCCACATGCTCGTAAATAAAGAAAGCAAGCACAAAATAAATAAATAAAATAAATTTATTTATTTTGTACCTGCTTTCTTTATTTACGAGCATGTGGATGCGTACGTATTCACATACTTATTTCTCTCTTCTTCTACAACCAACTATTCCAATTATTTACTTTGCAGTTATCCTGATGATGACTTCAGTAAATAAATTTAATAATAAAAAGAAGCCGAAACGTTGATTTATATTAAAGCTTTTGTAATTTGTAATTTTAATTTTATATATTTTTTTTAAATTCAAAATAATTTAACAACTGATTATGCTACATTCATTCCTAGCTATTCTTTTTATAATATATATATATATATATATATATATATATATATATATATATATATATATATATATATATATATATATATATATATATATATATATATATATATATATATATATATATATATATCTCTACAAAAGAGTTCTTCTATCTAAAATTCATTTCATTTTGTTTTTATTCTACTTTTCCCTTTCTTTCCTTCTTTATCCAAATTTTAACACCTTATTCAAATCCTAATGCTCCTTAAAATCATGCTTATTACTTATAACTACCGTGCTAAATATCAGTGTAGTAACTTTTTCTGGTAATATAATATATATATATATATATATATATATATATATATATATATATATATATATATATATATATATATATATATATATATATATATATATATATATATATATATATATGTGTGGGTAAAGGTGTAGATTGTTTCTGACTTTCGATTGTCCGAAAATATCGATAATCGAAAATATCGGAGAGGCCTAACGTAAATAAACAAGAACTTTGCCGAGAATTAGAGGTCTACTGCCCTATTACACTAGACATACACACAATTATTATTACTTACTTTTCTAGCAGAACCTAATTCGACTTATCATATCATGAACTACCGAAATTGCCGTAAAAAGAGGCCTAACCTACACAAGAATTTGCCGTAAAAGAGACCTAACGTACACAAGTACGTTTGCACGACATAGTAGCCTAGGGCTAATCATAGGTATAAAGGTATCGATTAAAATGAAATATCGACATAAAAAAATATCGATATAAAAAATATCGAAAGTCAGAAACAATCTACACCTAAGCCATAAATGTGTGTGTGTGTGTATATGTGTGGGTGTGTTGCTTGGTTTGAGAAATGGATTTTTCTTTTTTTTTTTAACTATTTCGTTAGGAAATAAAGTTACTAATAAATTTCAGTTGTAAAACATTGGTTTTTAAAATTCTAAATATTAGAAACTTTATTAAACATGTAATTCTGACAGAAATATTTCGCATTTGGCAGGGAACGTGCATTATTTATATATGAAAGAAAAGTTACTAGCTACGTAATTTCCCTTGTGCTAGCTTGTAGAGTATTCTTTTATTTTAAAAAATTTCCCAAATGACTGAGCTCAACCCAATTCATGAACTATTTTGAAATTTTTTTTTATTCCGCATGAAGGAATTGTAATTTCGTGTGCTTCCGCTCTTGAATTTATCTCAAGGCACATCTTATATCCCTGAAGCTTTAAAAACTTGTACCCAAATGTATATCGGCGTCGATCGCACCCTATACAGGACTATTTTTAATTTTTGAGTGTTTCAACTGGTATTTCAAAATTTAGCTCCCAAATGGCATGTCGGATGTGGACTCTAATGAAAACCTAAAACCCTCTTATGTTAAAGCATTTACTTTTTCGTTTGTATCGTCTGTTCCTGCAGCTTCAGCTCCTACATCCTCAGAGTCTGCTTCTCAAACTTCCACTTCTGCATTGGCAGATCTTGCATCTTGCGGATTCGCAGAAAATGATTCCTCATTTTCGTTACCTCTCCAGCGGTTTTTGAACCGTCGCCGCCTGTTATATTTCCTCCTTCTCAGTTAACTTCTTTGGCTTCTACCGAATTTGGTGTGGATTGGAGAAGGGGTCCTCTCTAGATTCTATTTGCCGCAAAATCTTCTTATAGATATTGTATGGTGTTTCGAAATGGTGCGGGTGCTATTTTCTGACGATGACATAAGAGTCCAGACGGTATTAAACAGACAAACTCAGAGCTCGTTTGAACATATTGTGATGCTCAATTATTATATTTTTAATTATCATTCAAATCAAATCGTAGCAATTGTATTTATTTTCTGGTTCTTAAATATATTCTCAAATTTTTTTTTTAACATCTGATCATTTCATATCATTAGTTAAGCTGCTTGGTTATTATATATGTTATAATTTGGTTTGCAAGTTCATTTGGGCAATATTGAACTATCATACTTGTTACTATATTTTAGAGTATCATCAATAAGGGGATATCAAAGCTTTCATTTATGTAGGTAAGTCTTTATTTGATTTCTTAAATTTCATTAACATTATCATTTCTATCATATGGTGGAAATAATATATTTGAAATAAGAACTTTTTGTACTTAATAAATTCAGGTAAGCTATTCCAATTATTCTGTATTTATTTATTTATTTATTTATTTATTTATTTATTATTTTATTTGTTTAATATGGATGTTATTTTCTATTATCTGGTGTCAAATATATGGAGCTGAATGAGAACATATAACAATATCTATAAATATAATATAATATATATATATATATATATATATATATATATATATATATATATATATATATATATATATATATATATATATATATATATATATATATATATATATATATACAACCAACTTAAAAAAATGAATGTAAAAATAGATGCAAACATACAGAAAGTGAATGAGAGTGAGTGAGAGAGAGAGAGAGGCTACAATTTTCTATTAAGAATGGCAAGGAAATGAGTAAAAGAGAGAGAGAGAGAAATGAAAGGAGGATGATGCCTGTGAAATTACTGTTTGAAAATCGAACCTCAACGAGAGGAAATTAATTAATAATACTTGCAATACACGAGGCTAATATTAAATTACTTGAAATTTTAGAGTAACTTTGATCAATTAAAAGAACTTTTTTCATTTCCAACCTTGACTTCAATTTCTCCATACAGAAAATTAAATACATGCATAAAATTTTTAATACGTGTATTTGTTAATTAAGAAATAATTACTTTTTATTTTATTCTTATAAAGAATTAAAACAAGTAAATGAAATGCATTCTATCTAAAATTATTATCATTTTAAATATAATTATATTATACATAATATAATTCTATTTTATTATATTAATTTTTATCATTTTTATTATAATTAAATTATACATAATATAATTCTATTTTATTACATTTTACTGTATTTCTTTAAGTGCAAAAGCACCGTAAATTTTCAGAAAATTACTTTGTTCATATATATATTATATATATATATATATATATATATATATATATATATATATATATATATATATATATATATATATATATATATATATATATAAGTATATATATATATATATATATATATATATATATATATATATATATATATATATATATATATATATATATATATATATATATATATATATATATATATATATATATATATATATATATATATATATATATATATATATATATATATATATATATATATATATATATATATATATATATATATATATATATATATATATATATATATATATATATATATATATATATATATATATACATTCTTTCTTTCGAGAATTAAAAATTGACTTAAAGTAGAAATGCTTTGGAGATGATATATAGATGTGGCATCTAAACAATAATAATACACTAATAATTATTGTAATAATAATCAGTTATAAGGAATATAACATTAACCTCTATAATAACAATAATAATTATAATAATGAAAATAATTATTAAAAAAAAAAAAAAAAAAAAAAAAAAAAAAAAAAAAAAAAAATTTCATAAATTAATTAAATATGATAATAAAAAAATAATAACAAATTATTATTATTTTTATCTTTATTATCAATATTATCATTATTTTAATTTTATCATTTATTATTATTATTTTAAATCAATTTCTAATATTTAATTATCATTATTATCATTATTATTATTATTATTATTATTATTATTATTTTTATAATTATTAACTTTAATATGATTATTTTAGGTAACTGCTAAATCGACTGTTTTCAAAAAATCCTTAAACACTTCCAGTGAAGGGACTATTTCCTCCACACAAATTCTTAAAAGAGTTTCGAAAATCTTCATTAAATTTCATCTCCTTCAATCACGCTATTCCCAACAGTGGTTCCTTTCCCTACGCAAAAAGAAGCTCTGTGACTCCTTATAAATATAACATAATTTGACAATACTGAAATCGGATTCATTTTTGTGTGCTTTTCTTAATGAATAAATAATTATCCATCTATAAATCTATCAATTACACACACTCTCTCTCTCTCTCTCTCATTCCCTTTCACTCTCTCTCTCTCTCACTCCCTTTCACTCTCTCTCTCTCTCTCTCTCTCTCTCTCTCTCTTTCACTCTCTCTCTCTCTCTCTCTCTCTCTCTCTCTTATATATATATATATATATAATATATATATATATATATATATATATATATATATATATATATATATATATATATATATATATATATATATATATATATATA
>SEYY01019578.1:222500-225099 GCA_009176605.1 Armadillidium nasatum
GTCCGGAAGGGTAAATTTTTTCAATTTTTTTTCAAAAAAAAAAAAAAAAAAAAAAATTTTGAAATTCAAGTGCATAAAACTTTTTTTTATAAACAGGTATCAAAAATTTGTTCCCACAATTTCAAGAAATTGGGGCTAAGAATATACAGTTAAATTTTCAGGTCATTTCGACCAGGGGTTTGGTCCCGCTATTTACTTTTTTAAAGTTTGGTTCCAAATAACTTTCAAACCGTTATAAACTCAGAAAAACATCAGAAATCGACTTATTTTTCAGCGGGAAAAAGGAATTTACACTCCAAATTTCAGGGTAATCGGTCAAATAATTTTTTTTAAAATTGGACCCTTCCCTTGTCTCCAAGATGATGTAACAGATAGCAAGCTTCACCATATTCTCAAGGTTATCCTGGATAGAAAGAAGTGTTAAGCAAGCTCACAGGCTGTATCATGAGAAGTAGAAGAAAGTCATTTAACGTGGTGAACACTGAAATCACCTAAGATGATTTCAGAGAAACAAGACAAAGATTCTTGGAATGGATTTTAGGTAGTCTAATAATTTTAAGATAGTCAGGAAAGTTAGGATGAAAATAGAAAACAAATGAATGTAGTCGTAGCCTAACAAACAATATTGTTGCGATGTATGCACATCAGCCTTTGACTGAAAACTGAGGACAGAGATAGTAAGTAAGAAAAGAGTAGCTTGCCGTTGGCGTTCTCAAACACATGAGTTTCGGTCAAGAGTTAAAGGTTAGATTTCGAAGAACAGAATTTGATTCTCAACAGAATAAAAATTACAATTAATAACACCGCCAATTTGCAAGAATTAAAGATAACAACAAAAAAACTACTTTGTAGGAAGGATATGAGAAAAAAGCTGGAAAGGAACGAACCACTGAGCACCGAAGTGCAATGGGAAGTTCCCCAACACCAGATAAACCTAATGGGAGATAACTGATTGCTTTGGACGTAACCCATTATATATTATTATTCTTATGATTATTATAATTATTATTATTATTATTATTATTATTATTATTATTATTATTATTATATTATATAATATATATATATATATATATATATATATTATATATATATATATATATATATATTATATATATATATATATTTATATATTATATTTAACTTTTAAAGTTTTCTATACAAGTCTTCAAACCCTGACTTCTTGTATGATAAGCAAGAGCGTTACATCCGCTCCAAAACAGTACAAAAATGAAATCGCAATGAGAAGGCTTATAAACAACTGTTCATGCAGACCTTCCCAAACTGCATTCTGATATAGGGCAACAGGGTCAAGTTCTATCCTATTATATCACAGACTGTTATGTAATCATATTTAAAACCGCTATAACGCTCGTGAGTTAAAATAAATTCAACTTTTAAAGTCTGCTATACCAGGATTCGAACCCTGACCTCTTGGATAGTAAGCAAGAGTGTTACGAGAGTGTACTGTCTTGGTGTGGAGGTAATGCTCTTGCTTAACATCCAAGAGGTCAGGGTTCGAATCCTGATATAGTAGACTTTAAAGTTGAATATATTTTAATTCACAAGCGTTACAGTGGTTTAAATATATATATATAATATAATATATATATATATATATAATATATATATATATATATATATATATATATATATATATATATATATATATATATATATATATATATATATATATATATATATATATATATATATATTTTTTTTTTTATTTTTGTATGAATTTGTAAAGGCAAATTTTAATGAAAAATTAAAAATTTAAATAAAAAAAAAAATATCACTTGATTATTTTTATTAAAATAAAAAATGAAATTAAAAAATTGAGATTTCTATTACGTATGGTCAAAAAAGGTCAAATTCAAAACTTCACAAAATAATATGTGTGTGTATGTACGTATGTATGTATTTGAATGTTGTGTATGTTGTTACAGGAGTGAGTAGGAAGCAATAGTGTAGGTGTGAATTTTAGATATACAAACCTTTTTTTTATTTATAAAAAAAAATAATTTTTTTTTTTTTTTTTTTTTTTCTTTAAAATATATTATTATATATATTATATTATATATATATATATATAATATATATATATATATATATATATATATATATTATATATATATATATATATATAAGGGTTGGCCGACGCACCGCACCGGTGCGGTGCGGTGCGTTGGTGCGGTCATTTTGGTGCGGTGCGGTGCGGTGCGCAACACATTTTCAGCAACCCGGTGCGGTGCGGTGCGGTGCAAAGAAAAAATAAAAGTGCGGTGCGGTGCGGTGCGCAAAGAAAAATTAACGGTGCGGTGCGGTGCGGTGCGTGGTGCGGCCTCTGGTGCGCACCGCACCGAAGTTGAAGTATCCTGCTATAATCATCAATTCGTCAGATATATATATATATATATATATATTATATATATATATATAATATATATATATATATATATATATATATATATATATATATATATATATATATATATATATATATATATATATATATATATATATATATATATATAATATATATATATATATATATATATATATATATATAATATATATATATTATATATATATATAT
>SEYY01019579.1:20000-22500 GCA_009176605.1 Armadillidium nasatum
TGACATGTATTTTAATTCCCACTTTGTCGAACACCACCTTTCTTCTTTTAACTTTGCCTCATACTCTCAAATGAAACTCTGGTGCTTAAGCACTTAGGACAAGTCCTACTGTTTTCAATCTTCCTTTCCCTATCCTTAGTTTTCAGCCAGTGGAGATTCTTATGGATATGTGTTCAATAATTTTTTTTGTTCACGTGTCCTTTAATTTAAATACTTCTAAATTTTCTATCTTAAGACTCAGACAATTTTGCCAATCTACAGCTAGTTTCATCTCTTTTTGCTTTTTAATCTCCTAACTCAGCTGCCTGTCATAAATTCTTTAGCAATAGAAACTTCAAAATAGAGCACATTATCTCGTCCTCTCCTCTCAATGAAATCATAATCTTAAATGATGTTCACCACTGCCGATGATTTCATCATGTTCTCAAGATATAACTGGTAAACATACCCACCATTTCATTATCTAGAAAAATCACGATCAGATGGTGCAATAACCTACATGTATCCCTGATCGTCTTGGAGTTGAATCCAAATTAATTGATCTTTTCTCAACTTCAAGTTTTTGTGACTATACCATTAAACTTTTTCCACTTCTGAGTTCTTCTATTGATCTTTTTATCTCCATTTCTTAATCTATCATTTTGAATTTTCCTGATGAAAGCCTCTCTTTTCTCTTCTGGAAGAAACCTTTTTTGGTACTTCAGTGCTCCGTATGGCCTTATATCTGTTTTTATTATTCTTGGAAAGATTAGTTCTCATTATCGTGCTACCCACAGTAGGAATGCTGCCTTCAGGAATTTTTGAAGCCTCCCAACTCCAGAAACTCAGGCTATTTATTTTTCATACTGGAATCATTTACAGTCTATTCCACTTGACACTAAAACTCCTTTCGCAGTAGAAAATTCAAAAATCGTTTATGCTCTTCTTTTCCTCTTCTCATTTCTTCTGAAGGTACGATTTTTACTTTCCTTTCTATTAATTAAAACTGAATTCTTTGCTCAAATTCTTACCTCTAATTCCCCTTTAGGTGAATAAGGAGCCATCCTCCTTCTCTACTTCCCTCCAACTCATTTATATCTAACTCAACAGGTAACACTGCTCTCAAATCTTCTAAATAAATGATTTCCCTCACCTCACATTAGCAAAAAAGAAAGAGTATCACCCTGATGGAACTCTTCTTTTGGTTCTCAAAACTCATGCCTCTGACTTGGTAAATTATTTCGTTTGTCTTCTTACTTTCGATGTCAACCTTCATGCTGAAACGTGTGCTCATATAGGGGAACCTTTCTCAACGCTCTAATTATCGTCCTTTTTATTTATTCTATCGTTAACAGGAAGACTTAATTCTTTACAATTCCGGTTGCCAGTTGATTTCCCGTAAGGACCTCTCAAACAGGAATAATATATATTTCTTACTGATTCTTAAGCGTCTGCTATTTTGTCCTTTCAGTGACTCTTTTGCTGTGGCATTAGACATATTGAAAACTTTAGGTAAAGTTTGACACAAAATTTTTATTTCCAACCTCTTTCGGTATCTATCTTTCTCTTTCTGACCTTCTCTTTGATTTTCTCTCATGTCGTTCTTTAGCAAGAATTGTAGACGACAACTGTTCATAATTTAATTCTATCAATATTGGCGTCCCTCAGAGCTATTTTTTCACCAGTCTTTCTCTATTTTTCACTATTGATCTATCTATCTATTCATCATATATCCTCTCTTATGCTGAACATTCACACCCTTATTATTCTTATTATTACTTTCATTCAGAAAGGCGTCTCAGCCAAATGGAAATAACTATTGATAGTAGAGTGAATTTGGATGTAATGAGTTCTGACATTTCTCCTATTTCTTTTTTCAGCAGGTTAAGCAAAGTGTTTTTAAAAGATTCAAATTTTTAGATCTTTCAGATATCAAATTGATGTATTCTACCACACATATATAACATCTTCGTGAATAAAGAACTTAAACTTTGTTTTTATTATCCTTGGTGTTTCTTTTCCCCGCGATGGTTTTTGGAAAAAATAACTATTTTTCACGGAAAGCATGCTTCTAAACGGTCAGGTATTTTGAGACTTCTTCTGCATCTTTACACAACTCGAGGTGCTTCCTCTTTTCCCCTGTATGGAGTAGGCATCAAACATTTGGGATAGTTAGACTCATATGGCTGTTATTGACAGAGTAGAATCTTGTATTTTTTTCCTTATCAACAGTACTGCCCACATGAATTTTCTCCTTTCTCTTTCTGGCCATCGAAATGTTGGGTTGGTCTTATCTTCTCTCTATTATATAGGACGCAGTTCTAATGAATTCTATAATTACATACCTCCTCCTTTGAAGAGTTTCTTTGGCACGTATTTTCACATAGTCTTCTGATTTCTCTTTTCAGCTCTCTGGAAATTAGACTTATAATCTTTGTTCGCTCTTAAGAACTATACAAAAAAAAGTTTTCAACCGTTTTTAATGCTCAATTTTCACCACTACCTTTGACATATACACTTT
>SEYY01019579.1:65000-67500 GCA_009176605.1 Armadillidium nasatum
TAATATAATAATAATAATAATAAATAATAATAATAAAAGCAACATAACCTCTAATAATAATAATAATAATAATAATAATAATAGCAATATAACTACTACAATTAATTATAATAATAATAATAATAACAAAACGTGATAAAAATGTCAAAACGAATTTTTTCAATTATTTTCTTATTAGAAATAAAAAAAAAAAGCTACTTTCCTAAAGGACTAAGTCTATTCTGTGCTGAAAATTTCGTTGTGACATCTTTGTCATTTTGTTTTGATATTTTTTAGAAGATGAAGAACATTTATAATGGAAATTATTAAGCTTATTTTAGTGATAAAAAATGTTTTGTTTTGTTTTTTTCAATTTAATTACTGATTAGTTCATACTCAAGGAAATGTCAAAATATACATTTAAAAAAGTACTGCTGAGAACGTGGCTTCCAACTTCATTTTTACAATAATTATTATATATATATATATATATATATATATATATATATAGTATATATATATATATATATATATATATATATATATATCGTTCATTCTTCTTTCGGTAGAGAAAAATAAAATGCAAATTTATTGAAATACAAAGTTATTTGAAGAAACTTCGAACACGAACCGAGATTAAATTTTCCGAAACTGAATTCCTCGTTTTTCAAAACAAAATAAATATTAATCTTAATACAAATTGGATACATAAATTTACACATTCCATTTTACACGATAAGGAAAATAAAATTATATATAAAAATGAAGTAAAAAAAAAAAAAAAAAAAAAATAAAAAATCTCTTTTCGAAATAAATTTAATGAGTTACCTAAAATTTGGTTCAGCTACGATTGTATTGAGAAAGTTTGTTGATATTGTTTGCAGATGTTGTTATTGTTTTTTATTGTTTTTTTTTTTCGGGCTTAGTTGTCGTTGAATTTCTTTTTCTTTCTGTTGTTACGAATGATGCTGTTAATATTTCTGTTGTTATTGTTTGGCTGTTGTTGTTGTCGTTGTTGTTTCTGTTTCTGCTGATGTTGATATTTCTGTTACTATTATTGTTGTTGCTGTTTATTTTGCTGTTATTACTGTTGTTGTTAATAGTGCCGTTGCTGTTGTTGCTAATGCTTTTGCCGTTACCTAAAATCTGATTCATGGACGACTTCCTTGTTCAAACTGTTATTATTAATATTTTTATTAATGCTGTTGTAATTATTATTAAATCTATTACCGTCTATACCATTATTTTCATCTCTCTCGCTATTGCCATCATCTTCATTTTTATTTTCGTCTCTCTCTCTACTGGCTATCACCTTCATTTATATTTTCATCTCTCTCTCTATTGCCATCATCTTCATTTTTATTTTCGTCTCTCTCTCTATTGCTATCACCTTCATTTATATTTTCATCTCTCTCTCTATTGCCATCATCTTCATTTTTATTTTCATCTCTCTCTCTATTTCTATCATCTTTATTTATATTTTCATCTCTCTCGCTATTGTTATCATCTTCATTTTTATTTTCATCTCTCTCTCTATTGCCATCATCTTCATTTTTATTTTCATTTCTCTCTCTATTGTTATCATTTTCATTTTTATTTTCATCTCTCTCGTTATTGATATAATCTTCATTTATATTTTCATCTCTCTCTCTATTTTTATCATCTCCATTTTCATTTTCATCTCTCTCTCCATTGCTATCATCTTCATTTTTATTTCCATCTCTCTCTCTATTGTTATCATCTTCATCAGTCATAGAATCAAATAAAACAGTGTCAATGCTCGTTCTCCTCATCTCCTCATTCTCTTCTAATAATTTTTCATTTTCTCCTTTTAATACATTGAGGAAATCTCTCAGTCTTTTGTTATCCATTGCCATCACCTTCAGACTCTCGTCTTTCGTCCGAACTTCGAAAGTAAGCGAATTCATCTGAATTTGCAAAGACTGAAAGGAGAGAAATGGAGAATTTATTATTGTTTTCATTCATTATTTAATTATTATTATTATTATTATTATTATTATTATTATTATTTATTATTATTATTTATTATTATTATTTTTATTATTATCGTTTTATTATAATTTTGATAGTTTTATATTATTATTATTTTTTATATTATTATTATTATTATTATTATTATTATTATTATTATTATTATTATTATTATTATTATTATTATTATTATTATTATTATTTATTATTATTATTATTTTATTTTATTTTATTATTATTATTATTATTATTATTATTATTATTTATTATTATTATTATTGAAAATTCAATATTATTTTTACATTATTATTATTATTATTATTATTATTGTTATTATTATTATTATTAATATTATCAATATTTTTATTACTTGAATAATTAAATAATTAAATAATAATAGATAAAAAGTATAATAATAGAAAATACAAGAAACAAATAAATTAGAAGCTGAAAATAAATAAATAAATTACTAAAAATAAATAAGAATATAAAAAATAAACAAGAAAATGAATAAAATAAATAAATAAAT
>SEYY01019579.1:72500-77500 GCA_009176605.1 Armadillidium nasatum
TGTTGGATGTTCTGAGGTTTCTTTACTTTACCCCATCTCAGTAGATTGTTCTTTATAGTTTTGTTGTTCTCTCCTGTATGAAGAATGGCTCATAAATAAGCAATCTTTCAAGGAGTTAGGTATTTTGATGCGTCTTCGGAACTTCTACCAAACACCTCATTTGCTTGTCCTGTATAGGAGCGATGTTTGTCCTTGTAAGGAGTAGTCTTACACATCTGGAGGGGTTCCACTAGATCTGCTGTTTTTCCACTAGATCTTTGGTTTTTCGTTTGATTAATTAACTCTGCTGCTCTCACTGACTCCTACACCTTTTTACCTGAAATCAAACCTCAGCATCCCTCTTCTCATACAACAGCTATTACAACATGTCTTATCCTTTCCTTTGTCTATCTCTCTGGCCCCAAACTTAATTGCTACGCTCATTCATACTGGTGAAATGACACTTTCTCATATTTTCTCCTATTCATTTAACTTAGGCACCGTGTATCAGTAGGGAATCTGTTCATATCAGCCTTTGATCAATCGACCACTAACTTTTGCTCTCCAACTCTGGTGGTTTCCATTTTCATTCCTATACTTTTCCCAACATAAGAAAAAAATAAAAATAAAAAATATATATATATATATATATATATATATATATATATATATATATATATATATATATATATATATATATATATATATATATATATATATATATATATATATATATATATATATATATATATATATATATATATATATATATATATATATATATATATATATATATATATATATATATATATATATATATATATATATATATATATATATATATATATTATATATATATATATATATATATATATAATATATATATATATATATATATATATATATATATATATATATATATATATATATATATATATATATATATATATATATATATATATAATATATATATATATATATATATATATATATATATATATATATATATATATATATATATATATATATATATATATATATATATATATATATATATATATATATATATATATATATATATATATATATATATATATATATATATATATATATATATATATATATATATATATATATATATATATATAAATATATCTGTATTCATATCACTAGTTCGAGGTTAATATGAGAATCTTTATATGTGAATATATCACTTCTAAATACACACATAGAAGGCACACACGAACCCTTTGTACGTAACACTTACATCATTATATTTTCCTTTTAGAAATTGAACAAAAACACTTAATTCTTATTAGACTTTTTAATTAAGAAACAAAGAAAACGCTTCTCTTTTATACGTTTCACTCAAATCTCTTCATCTTTTCTTCTCCATTTTTACACTGTTTAAGTTCTTTGCTTTAAGGCTTATAGCTTTGCTCCAGCTATTACGTCAATTTGAGTGCAGAAAGAATGAGAGGGAGAGAGTGAGAGAGTGGAGGGGGAGGTCTTTCTTCCTTATCACATCTAATCGTTCTTTATGATAAGATTATTAAACGTTTAATCTCTCAAGTTTCATATATATATATATATATATATATATTAGAGGTGGACCGGATATCCGCATCCGCATCCGCAACTGCGGATATCCGCATCATTTTTCCAATATCCGCATCCGCGGATATCCGCAATTGGATATCCGCAACCGCATCCGCATCGCGGATAGTTTTGAAGAAAAAACTAAGCAACAAACAATTATTAAAAGTTTAGATAAAAGTTTAGAGATAAAAATGATAGCAAATCAAAATCAATGGATAATAAAATTGCTGAAATGATAGTTTTAGATGATTTGCCATTCACTCATATAGAAGATTTAGTCTTTCAAAGATTGATGGAAGAAGCTTCACAGTATGTGCTAAAGCAAAGAAAGTTTTACAGAGACTTGATATGTGAGGAAATGTATTCGCCGGTAGCAAGTAAAATAGAATCAACTGTATCATCCCTAATTAATACATGCAATGGATCATTTACAATTGATGAATGGTCTGACAGCACATCTGGAGTTTCTCTTTTATCCCTCACGTATCATGCAATCGATAAAAACTTTCAAAGGCAAAACTTTGTATTGAATGCAGAACCTCTTTCTGAGCGCCATACAGGCGACTATCTTGAAACTGTATTTGAAAAGATGCTGACAAAATGGAAGATTTCATTAAATGAAGTGCACTGCGTAGTCAGGGATTCGGGCACAAATATAAAAAAAAGCACTTTCTCTGGCAAGAGTGAAAAATGTAGATTTCTTGCACACCAAATTCAGATAGTAGTTAAAATTCCATTTTGAGTCAAAAATGGTATCCGATTTAATAACCAATATAGGTTAATTGCTACGCATTTAATCACTCCGTTGTAGCCAAAATGAGCTGAAGCAAATACAAACAAGATTAATGTTCGTCCACTTTCTGTCATGCAAGATATTCAAACACGCTGGAATAGTAGTTTGCATATGCTTGAGAGGATGAGCGAATTAATGAGGCCATTTGCCTTTATGCTTCAAGCAGCACAAAAAATAAAGCCTCTAACAGCTGACGAAAATGACATTTTAAATAATTGTATTAATATCCTTAAGCCTTTTGAGAATTAACAAAGACTATAAGTTCAGCTGAAATCATGTTTGTCAATGTGATACCATTGTTTCAACATTGAAAGTTGTGTTAACAAATGTTATTAAGTCTAAGGGAGTTTCAAATGACTGAAACATTAATGAAGGAGATGAACGACAGATTTGAAAACCTGGAAAATGATGATGCTTATACAATTGCAACCTTTTTAGATCCTAGGTACAAAACAAAATTTTTTAAACCACTTGTTTCTCAGAATGTTAAAATCAAATTAGGATGCTTATGCGATGAGATGATAGAAACAGCTAAAATAACGCCTTTCAAGAAAAGCAAAAGCTCTCAGATACAAAAGTGTTAGCTAAATCAATGAAAGATCTTCTAGCTTCCAGCAGCGATGAAGAATCACAGTCAGAAGTGTCAAAGGATACAATATCGATTATTGAAAATTATCTGAAACTCCCACGTTTGGAGGCAGATAAAGACCAACTGGTTTGGTGGAGAGATAATTGCAAAAATTTCCCTTTTCTTGCTGAGTTGGCAAGGACTTATTTAGCATGTCCTTCAACTAGTGTTGCTAGTGAGAGTCTTTTCAGTGGAGCAGGCCTCATTTACGACGAAAAGCGAACCAAACTTTCCCTGAAGAGCCCAAAAGCTTTATTTCTAAAAAATAACTTACCAATTATTAACTTCAAATGGAATATGTGAAACTGTGAAGTGTGAGTAATACTGAATTACTGGCTATATATATATATATATATATATATATATATATATATATATATATATATTATATATATATATATATATATAATATATATTATATATAATATATATATAAACCTTTTTCCAAATGGGTGGAGGTTGGGGAAAGAGGTTGGTGGGGTGTTCAAGATTTGGGTAACCGTCCCACACCCTGGTAGCATAGATTCTGGATATTATTTTAAATTTCCAAGAATCTATGGCAAAAAACTCTTAAAAAATTAAACTATCCGCATCCGCATCCGCATGCGGATATCCGCATTGAATTCGCAACCGCATCCGCATCCGCGATAGAAAAAATTACTATCCGCCACCTTAATATAATATATATATATATATATATATATATATATATTATAAATAAATATATAATATATATATATATATATATATATATATTATATATATATAATATAATATATATATATATATATATATATATATATATATATATATATATATATATAATATAATATATATATATATATATATATATATATATTATATATATATATATATATATATATATATATATATATATATATATATATTTTCAGTGTATTTCAGACTTTACCAGTAAAGTGCGTAAGATTGAGCATAGCGGTTAAGTTTGGAGTCGGAAAGTTGGATAGAGAAAGGATGAGAATGAGTTGAAAAGCGTATCGCACGAGTTCTTCTCAATGGAGGAGGTATGCTTCAAGGAAGTTCTGAAGTGTAATTTCCGTTGTAATAGCGGTAGTATAAAGAGATTAACACAACAATTCCATGAGCAAAATGAGACTGGAGAGAATTTGTGAGAGCGGGAGACTTAATAAGACGAAAGGCTCTATCTAGACTGCACCTTTTCATGGAGAGCTGAGTGAGTTGAACTACCTCAGATGTGTGAGGCGTACTCTATACAGAAGCGAACAACACTCCTACACAGAGCAAACAAATGGTGTGAAGTGAAAAAATACGAAGGCACCTCAAAATACCCAACCTCTTAGAAGCTTCTACAGAAAGAAAATTAATGTGTTCATTCCAAGAAAGAAACACCAAGAATCGTAAGGATAGATGATGGTTTGAGTTGTGTGTTTTCGAAGAAAATATTATAGTTGTTTGTAAGATTGTGTCGAGTAGAGAGATGGAGAAGTAGAGTTATTGAAGCATTGAAAACGACCATATTTTTTTTCTGCCCCAATTCGAAATACGAGAAAGATTAGAGGTTAGTTGCTCCAAAGGCTTTGATTCTAGTTTCAATCAACTGCTGTTGGGAAGGGCTTCTTTCGAATTGAAAGTAATAATTGATGGGAAGAGTCACTATCATAGGAGTGGGTAAGATGAAGTACTAGAGAGAGGGTCATTAAGGAAAAGTTCAAAAAGTGATGGAGATAGGACAGAACCCTAGGGAACACCACCATTAAAAGATTTAAAAGATGAACGGAGGACGTCTACAATAGCTGCTGTAGAATTAAATTAGAGAGAAGGATAGATTCCGAAAGAGGGAAGTTTAGAAATCAAAACTTTATGCCAGATTCTATTGAAGGATTTCGATTTGTCCAGCGCGGCAGTAAAAGATTCAGTGAAATGCCGAAGGTGGGAGGACCAAGAATCAGAGAGAGAAGGGAAAGAAGACCACCACTAAAGCGTTTCTTAGGAAAGCCA
>SEYY01019579.1:100000-102500 GCA_009176605.1 Armadillidium nasatum
ATATAATTTTATATTACCACTTAATTTAATTTATTAATACTTGATAGCTTAATTTTAGCAATTTAATGACTTAATAATTTTATAACTTTATAATTTTATAATTATCTAACACCTAAACTAGTATTTGGAATGGATTTCACTCAATATTTAACTAGGTAATTTCATATGACGCTTTATATATATATATATATATATATATATATATATATATATATATATATATATATATATATATATATATATATATATATATATATATATATATATATATAATATATATATATATATATATATATATATATATATATATATATATATATATATATATTATATATATATATATATATATATATATATATATATATATATATATATATATATATATATATATATATATATATATATATATATAATATATATATATATATATATATATATATATATATTAATTTCCAAATCATTACATAATTTTAGTTTTATTTTCTGCAGCTAAAACAAAGGTGGGAAAAAAACACTGGAAAAAAAATTAAGAAGAGTGAACAGACCGTAAACAATGAAAAAACACAAAATTAATGGTAGGAAACTATATATATATATATATATATATATATATATATATATATATATATATATATATATATATATATATATATATATATATATATATATATATATATATATATATATATATATATATATATATATATATATAGAAAATTTAGATGTGAAGGTTTTTTGTAATGTTAAACAAAATGTATTCAAAGCTCAAGGAAACTATTTTGACCTATTTTTATCTCTTCGCAAGCCTCTTATCTATTAGTACTTCCAAAGTTTTAAACGTTTAAGTTTTGGATTATTTTGGTATTTTAAAACACTCTTGTTCAAATACAACATAGGCCTAACCAGGAATAAACTTTGACATAATTCCGACAAGAAGTGTATAACAGAACCAGACTCAAAATAAAATTTTACTCATTTCCTTTCTGAAAGAAATGTAAATGAGTAAAATGAATAAAAACCCAATTCCTTAAGTGAATATGGATAAAAAAGAAATTATGAAAGTATTTTTTTTTTTTAAATTTTTGTCTTATTCTAGTCTTGTAAATATTCCGTTTTTCAGTTTTAATAAATGAACAGACGACATCCATTTACATCTATGAATAAATGATTCGCTTAAGCTGTAGTGAATAATTAAAAGTGAATCAAGTCCAAATCAAAATTGCTATTAAAAATTCACAATTTATTTCCTACGTCACATTCCACGGAGTCATTACCTAAATATCTGTTTAAATTAAGGTGTTATAAACAATATATACCGGTTTGAATTAGAAATCTTCCAATGTGCCAATTAGTTTAAGTTCATTTTATAAGGAAAAAAAGGTTTAAAATTGGACTTTACCAACTTTAGCTCTTTCACGTGTTTGTGATCACATTAACTTCTTTTTATTGGTTCTGATTTATTTTCAGCAGGGATCCAGGAATCTTTTGTCACCATTCTATCTGGTTAAGTAGCACTTGATACGTTAAAACAAAATCAATTTAGACCAGGTTAGGAGAAATATACAAACCCTTTTTCTTTTTACTTTAAAAACTACACGAAGTCACAGGAATTTTAGTTCTCCCTGGTTGCATAAACTTGATTGGCTAAAATAAAATCAAATTTAGACTAGGTTAGGAGTAGTATACAAACCCCTTTTCTCTTCTATTATGCCTACTTTAGTTCAGAAATTACATGAAAATTAACAATTTGGTCCTGATTTTATTAATCATTTTTAGCAGGTAAAATCAATCTTAGGTTTCTATGGTTAAATAACGCTTGATACGTTAGAATAAAATAAAATTTACAACAGATTGGGTGCAGTATACAACGTCTTTTCTGCTCTTTTATAGTTTTTTTTTTTTTATTCCAAAAACTACACGATAAATTCGTTTTCTTGAAAACATTTACTAAATGAAAAGGATGTAAGGAATTTCTAAACTTATGAAAGCGTGTGTGGGAGTAAATATGGACGTTCTCTTTCCCAATCTTTTTATTTTTCTTCCTGAAAATAAAAATCTAAATTATTATTAAGAGAAGAGAGAGAGAGAGAGAGAGAGAGAGAGAGAGAGAGAGAAAATATTTCATTCGAGAAAATTTCCAACAAAGAAGATAATGATGAAATGCAAATACTGAAATGGGTTTTCTTCAGGCAAATATACACACACACACTTTATATATATATATATATATATATATATATATATATAATATATATATATATATATATATATATATATATATATATATATATATATATATATATATATATATATATATATATATATATATATATATATATATATATATATATATATATATATAATATATATATATATATATATATATATTATATATATATATATATATATCGTTTTTATAACTTGCAATATAGGTAATTTAATAATACCTTCAAAATATTTTGGTTTGGTTTTTGTATAGGTTGTAAATTTGCGTTAGCTT
>SEYY01019579.1:110000-112500 GCA_009176605.1 Armadillidium nasatum
ATTATTATTATTATAATCTATTATTGTTGCTGTTGTTATTAATTTATTATTTTCTAAAAACCATTTTTAAAAATATGTTAAACTGAGAATTTTTTAATTCTTTTTTAATAATTTGTTCTCAATTTTACGTCCTTTCACTGCGCACACGCGCATTTGTGTAGCTTAAAAGTAGTTCAGCATTTTCACAGTTAATAATCTGAGTTAATTTTCCAAAGATATGAAGTCTCTCTTTTAAATTAAATGAAAATGTTTCTTTCTCTGTGTAAATTATCAGAAATTTTTTTTAAAAAATTAAAAAAATAAATAAATAATTTAATAAAAAATTAAATAAAAAAAAATAAGAAAATCAATAAGTAATTAAAATATACAATCATAAGTAAAAAAAAAAAAATAAATCAATAAATTGAATTTCTCTAGTGGGTGAAAATTGAAAAAAAAACTTAGTCTTGGTTTCTGTGTGTATAATATATATATATATATATATATATATATATATATATATATATATATATATATATAATATATATATATATATATATATATATATATATATATATATATATATATATATATATATATATATATATATATATATATATATATATATATATATATATATATAAATAGTTACCCATTCTAATTCAAATAAAGTTTTGTAAGAAAACTGAAATATTAAAATTTAAATGGGTAACATTTTTAAATTTTATATATATATATCATAAAACTACACAAATTGCATATTTCTTTTTATTTATAAAGTTTGTATTAACTAAATTCAATTTTAATGGCAACGAAAGATATAATAATAAAACATTAACTTTATAAGTAAATAAATATTTATTTTCATTGAAAAACATAAAAAAATGTTGCATGTTTAAATTGTTTAAAACACCTCAATTTTTGGGATGGATTTTTCGAGTTTTGCTGAGGCATCATAATTATACACAAATTGAAGTGCATGTAGTATTTACTTATTTAAACAACGATATCAATTAAATTAATTATAATTTCTGTCTCACATATTCTTTTTAACTTTAGAATTAACATTTAAATTTTCAATAAATACAACATAATTCTAAAAAAAAAAAAAAAAAAAAAAAAAAAAAAAAAAAAAAAAATTACAATCAGTGGAATCTCTCATAAAGGAACTGTGAGAGGGTAATCCACACACTCTTCTAAAAACAGGGCAGATTTTTCACTTACGAAGTTATTTAGAAATAATCTATTAAATATATAACTAAAATTACTAAATATTATAGGAAATTGTGCAATTAAAGTATAAACTAACTAATATAATTACTCAAAAAAAACTTGTATTGTTTTCTTATATATATATATATATATATATATATATATATATATATATATATATATATATATATATATATATATATATATATATATATATATATATATATATATATATATATATATATATATATATATATATATATATATATAGTACAAATAAATAATTATTAATTTATTTAATAAATAACTCTAGAAAAAAATAATTTTTTTTTTTATTTACGAAAAAGGGAAAAAAATAATTTGTCGATAAAGTCTTAAAGTTTCAACATCAAACAAACTTTTCAGAGAGAGATTTATCATATATATATATATATATATATATATATATATATATATATATATATATATATATATAATATATATATATATATATATATATTATATATATATATATATATATATATATATATATATAATAATATTTAATATTATAAAATATAATAAAATATATATATATATATATATATATATATATATATATATATATATATATATATATATATATATATATATATATATATATTATATATATATATATATATATATATATATATATATATATATATATATATAATATATATATATATATATATATATATATATATATATATATATATATATATATATATATATATATATATATATATATATATATATATATATATATATTATATATATATATATATATATATATATATATATATATATATATATATATATATATATATATATATATATATATATATATATATATATATATATATAGTATATACCTCTTTATCAGGATGTTTGATGCCAATTTCTACCCTAAGAGAAAGATCATCTTCTCTAGTCACAGCCACAGAAGTAACTTGTTCAATTTCGCAAATTGGTTCAGGCTTTAACAATATATATATATATATATATATATATATATATATATATATATATATATATATATATATATATATATATATATATATATATATATATATATATATATATATATATATATATATATATATATATATATATATATATATATATAGAGAGAGAGAGAGAGAAGAGAAAAAAGAGAGAGATTGATAATATAATAATAATATTTAAGTAAAAAAATTTAAAATAATAAAGAATAAAAAAAAAATTTAGTTATGTATTTCTTTGTAATGAAAAAAAAAAATCTAAAAACATTGTTCTTATTTGTATATAT
>SEYY01019579.1:122500-127500 GCA_009176605.1 Armadillidium nasatum
TGAAAATCGAAACAAAAGTAAGAGGAGTTACATGCAAAACAAGTGTAGCTAAAGTACCCAGGGTTTAAACCACATACCCAAACATAAAATATTGTTCCTCTTTATTTTACTCAAACCTCCTTCACATAGACTCGCTCGCCAGTCAGAGATAGAAATACATAACAATTCATTACAATTCACAGCAAAAATTGTCCTAACGAATCGTTGGGACAAGTGGCAAAAATGTCACAGTAAATTTTAAATACAAAAAAAGAAGACATATTAAGCATAAGAAAGTCTCTTCATTGATTTGTTTTCTAATAAGAAAATTACTGAAAAAAAAAATTTGTTGTGACATATTTGCCACTTGTCCTAATGATTCGTTAGGACAATTTTTGCAGTGTACCTAACAAATGATTTATATGCATAACAAAACATCATAATTATCAAACGTTTCAACCTTAAGATAAATTTAAATGGAAAAATTTAAAAGGAAAAAATTTAAATGGAAAAATCCCATTCGAAACACTAAATGTGTCACCTGACTTTTCTATTTAAAAAGAAAGCACTCAATTAAACATGCATCAGTAACTCACCAGACTATATATATATATATATATATATATATATATATATATATATATATATATATATATATATATATATATATATATATATATATATATATATATATATATATATATATATATATATATATATATATAAGATTTTAAAGTCTGCTAGAACCTCTCACAGATTATTTTCTATATAGGAAATTAATGTCTGCTTATTGAACTCGAACCAATTACCTTTAAGATGGTAAGCCTAGCCCGCTGACCACTCTGCTACGGCAGTACGAAAGGAAATCTCATTGGATCTTGCTCACGGTTTACATTCACGACGTCAAGCCCAAAGGACTTCCCGACTGCAACACGAGCAAGGGTCAACGGGGTCAAAGGTCGAGTCCATCACTCGCCGAAAATTACATACAAGATTTTAAAGTCTGCTATAACCTCTAACAGACTATTTTCTATATAGAAAATTAATGTCTGCTATTGGACTTGAACCAACAACCTTTAAGATGGTAAGTCTATCGCGCTGACCACTTTGCTACGGAAGCACAATAGGAAATAGCATTGAAACTTGCTAATGATTTGGATTCACGACGTCAAGCCCAAAGGACTGACCCGACTCTCAGTCTGTGAGAGGTTATAGCATACTTTAAAATCTTGTATATAACTGTCTGCGAGTGATGAACTCGACCTTTGACCCTGTTGCCCCTACTCGTGTTGCAGTCGGGGGATTCCTTTGGATTTAACGTCGTGAATGTAAACCATGAGCAAGTTCCAATGCGATTCCTTTTCGTACTGCCTTAGTAGATTGGTCATCATGCTAGACTTACCATCTTAAATGTTGTTGGTTCGAGCCCAATAGCATACATTAATTTTCTATATATATATATATATATATATATATATATATATATATATATATATATATATATATATATATATATATATATATATATATATATATATATATATATATATATATATATATATATATATATATGCAATTGCGAATGCGTAGGTGCGTTAAAAAAGTGAAAAAGATATTTTGTACTTTTAATAAAAATTTTCCTTTCATGTATTGAATTTGAGGGATGGAGGGAGGGTTATTTTATATATTCCAATCCCCCCAACCCCTTACCCTTCCTCCTATGGATTTAATTTCTTTGATTTTAATTTTAAAAACGGGAATTTCTATTTTAATTTATATTGTTTTTATTTGTCTATTGATCACTGAATAATTGGAAATTCCCAAACTAATTCTCTAATTAAATTGCAGCGTTTCACAGAAGGTGTCCCTATATATATATATATATATATATATATATATATATATATATATATATATATATATATATATATATATATATATATATATATATATATATATATATAGAGAGAGAGAGAGAGAGAGAGAGAGAGAGAGAGAGAGAGAGAGAGAGAGACATATAAAACACCATAATCGTGTAAAATTTTTAGACAGTAAAAAACCCACAGGAAATAAAAACAGAACTTAATTAAAATTGGAGCAAGGCTTTCGAAGGGACAGCCACCCTTCCTCTTTCAGACTCTAGTTTTTTTAATAAACTAGAGCCTGAAAGAGGAAGGGTGGCTGCCCCTTCGAAAGCCTTGCTCCAATTTTAAGTAAGTTATGTTTTTATTTCCTGTGTTTTTTTTACTGTATATATATATATATATATATATATATATATATATATATATATATATATATATATATATATATATATATATATATATATATATATATATATATATATATATATATATATATATATATATATATATATATATATATATATATATATATATATATATATATATATATAATATATATATATATATATATATATATATATATAAAGACAAACTAGCCAAATGATATAAAAGAAGGCAATCACAGGTTGTATCCCATCGACACGTACCACTTTCATAAAATCAAATAAAAATACTTATTTCAAAGTGACTATCTTGACATACACGACATTCAAATTTTTCAGTAGAACAATGGCACCAGAACATACATTATGTACTTTCCTATTAAGACAACGACCAATAGAATAAAAAGTGCACAGTCTACATAAAACTCATAGATCTTTAATTCACTATATAATAGGTATTTTCATTTATAAAGCAAACACTTAAAGAAATACCACATAACTCCTTAACACGACCACCACCAAGGTTACAATTTTCGAGTCGATTAACTGCTGTTGCTGCTTTCAAATTAAAAGGAATTATGAAAGGTGGAGTTGTCGGCATCGGAGTGGATAGGTGAGGAAGTAATATAGAGAAGGTTATTAATGAAATGTAGAAAAAATACTGGTGGTAGGACAGATCCTTGAGGAACAGCACTATTAATAGATTTAAAAGATAAACGGTGGCCGTCTACAACAGCTGCCATAGAACGACCAGAAAGAAAATCAGTGAGAAGGTCACATAGAGAGATGGATAGGTTCCGAAAGAGAGAAGACTGGAAATCAAACCTTTGTGCCAGACTCTATCAATAGCATTTGAAAACTTCGAAATCATTTAGGGTTGAATTAGATGCAAAAGTTTAAGTGAAGAGTTTAGCTTTAGAGAAAGGCAAAATACTAGAGGAGGGAAAGAGAAAGAAGAAAGTTAGAGCTGACATTTTTTGCAAAAGATCAGAAATTGAGTAAGGAAGAAGAACCGGAAAGATTATTGTATTTACGACGAAGAAATGAGTTTTTTATGCTGCAGAGAATAAATTTTGCACGATGCCGGGATGAAATATAAGTTTCATGACTTTTTGAAGTTTGGAATACGACGCTAGAAAAAAAGCAGCGTTAAACCAAGGTTTGCTAGGTTTAGTTGAAGGTAAATAGTATGTAATGTACGTCTTTATGCTAGGTTAAGCGATCTGCATATCCCGAAGGACCCCACACACGGAAACAGTAATCATTCCAAGAGAAATCAGCGAAGTTCAACTGCAATTCAGACTAGTTAGCGGAACCGAAGAGACAAAAACGTCTCCTCTCCGAAGGAGGGGGCTACTCTCTCGAAAGACTCCAAAAGACATAACAAGAAACGGGAATTAGAAAATGATCGGATGGAAAGAGTTTAACAGTTTAAGGAGAAGGTTAAGTAGTTAGGAAAATATCAAGTAGGTTGAGTTTATCGCCAAAAAGGTCAGGAATACGGGTAGGGAGTTGAAACACCGGTTCAAGGTAGATGGTAGATCTGGATAGAAAGTCGCAGGTGAGTTCACCAGCTGGATCATGAGAACCACCAAAAAGGATGATTTCGGAGAATTGAGAGGTAAGAATGTGTTCTATTTGAAGTTAAGATAATTGAAGAATTTTTTATAGTCAGTAGGATTAGAAGATAAATAGACAGAACAAAAAAAAATTTAGTAGTAGAATTGCAAGAAAACTTAATTCATATAGTAGAGAAATCTGAAGACTCTAAATTAGAGACACAACAAACAACATCGTTGCGCACACATGCTCAACATCTCTGCCTTTGGCTGAAAATTGAAGATATAGACAGTAGAAGGTAGCAGAATATGGTTAACTGTTATTCCACCAAAGCACTTGTGTTTCTGTTAAAAACAAGGGATGAGGTATAGAAGAAGAGAGGGGAAATACACCTGCTCGTCAAAGGGGAAATTAGAATAAAGTCCTGGAATTGTGGAAATTAATGAAAAAAGAAGACCGTCCATGGGGGCAAGCCGAATTCGAATTCCTGGAGGCACCATTCCTATGATCGGGGGCCGCCAACTCCCAAGTGGTAATCGGGTGAGTTGTGGATATATATATATATATATATATATATATATATATATATATATATATATATATATATATATATATATATATATATATGTATATATATATATATATATATATATATATATATATATATATATATATATATATATATATATATATATATATATATATATATATATATATATATATATATATATATATATATATATATATATATATATATATATATATATATATATATATATATATATATATATATATATATATATATATATATATATATATATATATATATATATATATATATATATATATATACATATATATATATAATATATATATATATATATATATATATATATATATATATATATAATATATATATATATATATATATATATATATATATATATATATATATATATATATATATATATATATATCGAAGAAATCAACACAGGACCTAACCAATTAAATCAATTATTAAAACAGGGTAAAAACTCAAGTGGAATAAAATAACAGAATTCAGAACAAATAAAACTCAGTTAAAAATAAAAATAAATAAAAATAAAATAAAAAATAAAAAATAAAAGGGTTTGATTTATTTAAATTGAATTATTTTATCAAATTTCATTTTTTATTTTTAAATTTAAAAAAAATATTAATAAATTTTATAAAA
>SEYY01019579.1:132500-135000 GCA_009176605.1 Armadillidium nasatum
TCTCTTGCTTCTCCTGCTTCTCTAGCTTCTCTTGTTTCTCTGGTTTCTCTTGATTGTCCTGCTTCTCTAGCTTCTCTTGCTTCTCCTACTTCTCTTGCTTTTCTTATTCTCTATCTTCTCTTGCTTGTCATGTTTCTCTTGATTCTCTTGCTTCTCATATTCTCTTGCTTCTCGTACTTGTGCTGCTTCTCTTGCATCTTGAACTAGTGCCTTTAAACAAGGGAGTAAATTCCTCTACCGTCACTTTTCTTATTCTTGACTAGCTTCTCTTTCTCTTTCATTTTCATGAGACCGATGACACCACCAGCTTCTTCTTTTCGACTCATTTCAAACTGGTTTATTTTAATAATTTTGCTTTCAATTGAACATTAAAAGATAATTGCTATTTTTTGAATCTGTTGCTAAAATTTTAAAATTCCTATAATCAACTTTAATAAAAATTTAATTATTAATTATTATTATTATTATTATTATTATTATTATTATTATTATTATTATTATTATTATTATTATTATTATTATTATTATTATTATTATTATTATTCATTATTATTATTATTATTATTATTATTATTATTATTATTATTATTATTATTATTATTATTATTATTATTATTATTATTATTATTATTATTATTTTTATTAGAAATTATTGTTATTATAATTTCTTTTAATTTTTGGTTTTATTTATCATAGAGACATTATGTATTACTCATAAATTTTAATACTTGCGTTTATTTACTATATCATTTATTTTTATTCTACTATTATTAAGATTAATTTTTATTTTCTTGAATAAATATTTTGAATTGAATTAAACTGAATTATTATTATCATTAGTATTATTATTAATCTTATCAACATATTACATTATGAATATATACAATATGCCATTAAGAACAAATGTAAAACCACTGTTTTAACAGCTGGAGCCAAACAGCTGGCCTTCATTGCATAGAAGGCAGAATAGTAAACTGTTCGTAAGGCAAGTAAATGGTTGAACGTAAACATTTTCATCTTTCATATATAGAAGAAAGAGAGAAAGAAGAGGAATGAGTAAAGAGAGATTAGATAAGGAATTAAGTATAATTTTATGTAAAAGAACATATGGAAATAGACGGAGCTAGATATATAAATAGATAGATTGAAAGAGAATTCGACAATAGATAGATAGATAGAGAGATAGAGAGATAGATAGATTCCTAGATAGATAGGTAGATTAGATAGATAGATAGATAGATAGATAGATAGATAGATACATAGATGCATACATAGACGCATATATACATACATACATACATACATACATACATACATACATACATACATACATACATACATACATACATACATACATACATACATACATACATACATACATACATTCATACATAGAGAGAAAGGAAAAGCAATTTTAGAAAGATTAAAAAGAACCGTAAAATATATTCTTATTTGTTTTTATTCATAATTAAAAATAAACTTTTCTCTTTATCCCTTCCATTTTAATATATATATATATATATATATATATATATATATATATATATATATATTATATATATATATATATATATATATATATATATATATATATATATATTCGTATATACAGCCCTTCTCGAAATGGTGAAGTGTAAGTTTTTTCATCTTACAAGCTCTTTTGCTCTTACTAACTCTCTCCAATCTCTTTCAGCCAGTGAAATAGTTGAGTCATTCTCTCTATACTATCGCTATTACAATGGACACTGTATTTTTTAACTCTTACCTCACATACCTCCTTCATTGAGAAGGGCTTGTGCGACACGACTTTCAATAGAATCTCGTCCTTTCTTTGCCCAATTCTCTGATCCCAGACTTACATGTATTCTACAGGTAAAGTCTAAATCACTTTCTTTATCTGTTTTTCTAACTTCCTTTCACTTGCACACTTTTAAATGCAGAGTATCGGTATATGTCGGACATTAACGACCAGATTTCCGGTATAATCCCGAACTCTGGTGGAAATTGGTAGGTCTCTGGCCTTTACCCACCTATATATATATATATATATATATATATATATATATATATATATATATATATATATATATATATATATATATATATATATATATTTATTATATAATTATATATATATAATATATATATATATATAATAATATTATTATATATATATATATATAATATATATATATATATATATATATATATATATATATATATATATATATATATATATATATATATATATATATATATATATATATATATATATATATATATATATATATATATATATATATATATATATATATATATATATATATATATATATATATATATATATATATATATATATATATATATATATATATATATATATATATATATATATATTATATATATATATATATATATATATATATATATATATATATATATATATATATATATATATATATATATATATATATATATATATATAATATATATATATATA
>SEYY01019579.1:140000-145000 GCA_009176605.1 Armadillidium nasatum
AGTCATTGAAATCTACAATATTTTCTCTTCCCCAACTTGAAGTACGAGAAAGATCAGAGGTCAGTTGCTCCAAGGCTACCCTCCTTGCTTCCATTAATTGATGATGGGAGGGGCGTCTTTCAAATTAAAAGGAATAATGCAGGGTGGAGTCATCGGCATAGGAGTGGATAGGAGATGAAATAACAGAAGAAGATTAGAAGAATTGAGATGTTTCCAAATCTTCCTGTTAAGGATAGATTCGAAAACTTTCGCAAGAACGGAGGTTAAAGAAATAGGACGAAACTAGAGGGTTGAGAGGAGTCTCCCTTCTTCGGCACAGGCTGAATGAGCGCACGTTTCCAACAAGAAGGGAAGGTTGGTGTAGAAAGACCGAGACGAAATAGTTTACCAAGGCGAGTGCGAGCTCGGAAGTGCAAATTTTGAAAACCACAGGGGGAATACCATCAGGACCATACTCTTTCTTAGTGTTAAGCTCAGAGAGAGCAGAAATGACGTTTTTAGAAGAAATTACAATTTTGGGCATAAATGAGTTGGAGTGGGTTGAAGGAGGAGGAACAGCTCCGGAATCGTCTAAGGTTGAATTAGAGGCAATATATATATATATATATATATATATATATATATATATATATATATATATATATATATATATATATATATATATATATATATATATATATATATATATATAGTATTTCACTTTTATTCTTATATTTTTGCCATAAATATTTAAAACTATAAATCACTGCTTTGGCTTTTTATAAATTGAGTTTGTGGAAGAAAAGAAGCATTATATATATATATATATATATATATATATATATATATATATATATATATATATATATATATATATATATATATATATATATATATATATATATATATATATATAAAGCATTCATGTGTGTATGTATTTATGTTTGTATGTATGCCTGAATGTTTTTTTAGAGAAGCATATATTGATTAAATAATTAATAAAAATAATCAAAAAGTATTTATTGTATTGTTTGAAAAAGATTTGCATGAAGTGTATGCTTTTAAATAATGAAATTTATTCATTTAAATTCAAGAATTTATTTTTGCTAAGAGAGAGAGAGAGAGACAGATACAGAGACAGACAGACAGACAGAGACAGAGAGACAGAGACAGAGACAGAGACAGATACAGAGACAGACAAGCAGACAGATAGACAGACAGACAGACAGACAGGGAAACAGAAAGACAGACAGACAGGCAGAAAGAGACAGACAGACAAAAAGTGACAGAGAGAATAAGAGAGGGACAGACAGACAAATAAAAAGAGAGAGAGATAGAGAGAAAGAGCGAGAGTAAGAGAAAGAGAGAGAGACAGAGACAGAGACAGATAGAGAGAAAGAGTGAGAGGAAGAGAGAGAGACAGACAGAGACAAACAGACAGACAGACAAAAGTGACAGAGAGAATCAGATAGGGACAGACAAACAAACAAAAAAGAGAGAGAGAATTATAGTAGTAGAAATGAAAATAGCGTAGCGGCGAGTTATAAATTATACATTTTTCATTGGTCTCTTTCTTCTTATTTTAAAGCTGGACTTCATTTTGAGGACTTCATTCTATTCCTCTCACGTCACTTGCATATCAAAAAGGCTTGATTGAAAATTTCACTCTTTTATTCTCAGATTTCTATTTTATTTACTTATTTTTTATTCACTTATTTATTATTTATTTATTTATTTATTTTTATTTTTATATTTATTTATTTATTTATTTTTTTATTTATTTATATCAAAAAGTCTTGATTGAAAATTTCATTCTTTTATTCTCCGATTTCTATTTTATTTACTTTTTTTTTTTACTTATTTTTATTCACTTATTTATTTATTTATTTATTTATTTATATATTATTTATTTACTTTTTGATATATTTATATAAAAAATGCTTGATTGAAAATTTCAATCTATTATTCTCCGGTTTCTATTTCATTCACTTATTTTTTATTTTTTTTTTTATTTTTTATTTATTTATATATTTATTTATTTACTTTTTAATTTATTTATTATTTTTATTTATTTTTATTTATTTATTTATTTACTTTTTTATTTATTTATTTTTTTAACTATTTATTTAAATGTGTATTTATTTTTATTATTTATTTATTCATTTACCTTCTTTCTTTCTTTTCGCACTTTTTAAAATATTTATTAATTTTTTTGATTGATTGTTTTATTTATTTTCTTTTCGACTTTTTTATTCACTTTTTTATTCTCTTATTTATTTACTTTCTTTAAATTAAAATATTTATTTATATATTTATTGATTCATTTTTAATTCATTTATTTAAAATTTACTGTTACATTTATTTTATATACTGTACTTTTTTTTCGATTTTTTAATTTACATATTAATTAATATATTTATAAATTTTTTTACTCATTTATTTATTTAAATATTTATTTTATATTTATTTATTTATTTTGTTTATTTATTTACTTACTGATATTGAAATATTAACGAGATTTGAGGATTTTATTTGCAATATTTTAATACCAATTTATTAACATTAATGAAAAATATATATGAGGAATATATGACCTACAGAGAGAGGGATATATATATATATATATATATATATATATATATATATATATATATATATATATATATATATATATATATATATATATATATATATATATATATATATATATATATATATATATATATGGAATGTGTCCATCCGAGGAGAGGAAGCTTACATAAAAAGTTCCCATTTGAAATCTATTTTAAATTTTACAGTAAAATGAGTTAATCAAGTGTGGAAAAGGAAAAGAGACAGCATCATTACGAGGTAGTCTGTAAATTGGATACGAAAGGATTATTGAAACATTATCTCTGAGCTCAAAAAAGAAAATAAATAAAAAATAAAAATAAAAAAAATTGGGGGGTGGAATGAGGGTGCTATTATTGATTATTGCTATTAGTATATTATTATCATTTGCATTATTATTATTATTATTATTATTATTATTATTATTATTCAGTCACTTTTTAAGAAAAACAAATTTCATTCATTTTTTTTTTTTTTGCAGTTAAAACAATAATAAACATTTTTATTATTATTATTTATTATTATTATTCTTATTTTAATTATTATTATATTATGTTTATAATTATAAAATTGTTTATTAATACATGTGCAGTGGCAATAAATCGATGTCATATATTTGGTCATATCAGAGGGCGAAGCCAGGCGATGTTTACGCAAGCCTAGGACTTTTATTATTATTATTATTATTATTATTATTATTATTATTATTATTATTATTATTATTATTGTTACAACTTTCCCCGCTATTAGAAAATTTTTTATTCTTATTATTATTATTATTATTATTATTATATTATTATTATTATTATTATTATTATTATTATTATTATTATTATTTTATTAATAATTATAATAATAATAATAATAATAATAATAATAATAATAATAATAACAATAATAATAATAATAATAATAATAATAATAATAATAATAATAATAATAATAATAATAAAAATATTTTGATTATTAATATTATTTTAAAATTTTAGTTTCATTTTATCTTAAAATTTAGCACTGTATTTACTTTAAAAATTTTCTATGTAAAATATTTAGAAAATAAAAACCGAAAACTAAACGAAAGTTGAAAAGGAAGAAGGGTTTCGAGGCGAGTGGGGGGGGGGGGGATCGAAGAATCCGCCTGATTAATATTAATGTTCATATTTCATATTTTTTCCAAAAGACATTTGAAAAAAATATAAGAAGTAAGCCACATCCACATATTTGCAAATATTTGTGAAATTATGTATTTAGATTAGTGATGGCATCCGCATCCGCATCCGCAAATTTCAAAATATGACATCCGATCCATCACTAATATAGATACAGTTGTGATTGCGAGATCGTTTAGAACTCGGTCTTTCACTTTCTCGAAATAAGACTTTCAAAGATATTCCACTCCTCCTATAACAAAATAAGTTCATAGCGGTTTCCCACCTCTACCCAACCAAAGACTCAGAGAACTTCCACCTCCACTGTAACAAACAAAATATATCACTATATTTTTATATATTTTATTACAATATTATTATCTATTTATATGTGTCTAAAGATTCTTCCATTGCAATCTCAATAACAAATAAATATTCCGAGCAAATTTCTCCCTCCCCCCCTTCACCCCTTTCTACCAAACCAAAGACACGAAAATCTTCCACCTCTTCTGAAACAAACAAAATATTCAAAACTCTTCCATTGAACTCTCAAATAACAAACAAAGATTCAGAGGGATTCAAACTCATCAAAACAAACAAAGATTCAGAGCTCTTCTGTCTTGTTTAAAAACCGTGAAATTTTTTGCATTAATTAAAAGAAAATAATCACACAAACACAGCGAAAAAAGGGTCTAATATTAGAAAATTAAAAAAAAAAATAAAAAGGTAAATTTTTTTCAAACTTTCAAAATGCAAAAAAATACACATAAATAACGCATTATTTTTATCATATAAGTTGTAAAGGCCATATCAGCAAAGGAAAAAAAATAATATATATATAATATATATATATATATATATATATATATATATATATATATATATATATATATATATATATATATATATATATATATATATTATATACATATGCGTGTGTGTGTGTGTGTGTGTGTGTGTGTGTGTGTGTGTGTGTGTGTGTGTGTGTGTGTGTGTATGTGTGTGTGTGTGTATAAAATTGCTAATAGCTTATGCGATATTTATTTTAATTAAATTTGTATTATATTAATTATTATGGATATAATTTTTTTTTCCAATCTCAAAATAAGCAAATGCTCTTATTTATTATATTTTATTATTTTTTATTATATTTTCTTACTCATTATTTAATTTTTTATTTATTATTATTCCTTCTTATTTATAATAATGTTTTCTTAATTAATTTATATATTCATATTTATTATTATATTTTATGTATTATTA
>SEYY01019579.1:172500-175000 GCA_009176605.1 Armadillidium nasatum
ATATATATATATATATATATATATATATATATATATATATATATATATATATATATATATATATATATATATATATATATATATATATATATATATATATAATAATTCGCAGCATTTACTTTAGTGTAGAATTGGACGTTTCAAATGTCACGTGACCTCATCCTTAGGTACATTTACAAGACAAAAAAATCTAATGAAAATAATTGTATTAAAGAATGTCTAAGATATAATAATAAATACTTAAAATAGGCACACCACACACACACGCGCGCATTCATACAGGCTCAAATTTTGGCTAAAAAAATAAAGAGGAATAAAAAAACTTTTTAAAAGAGCTTAAAAATACACTCCCTAACCCCAGACATATTACCTGATGGTGTGTTATATATATATATATATATATATATATATATATATATATATATATATATATATATATATATATATATATATATATATATATATATATATATATATAAATAGCATTATCTGGTTTCAAATTATTTTATATTACTCCCACAGAGTTTATGCAATAGAGTAAAAATAAATTTGTACTTGTTTCAATAACTAACGAGTCTACCATGACTTAAACGGTAGAGTGGTTGACTCACGTGCTTGGGGGCGCCGGTTCGATCCCTTTGGGGTATCCTGGGCATATGCTACCTAGAAAGGATTCCTCTACCCGAACAGGGCAATGCATGTGAGATGTGAACTTTTTTCTTTTTAAATATACAACGATGAAGCAAATTTTAAAATTATAGAAAATTAACGTAAATCGTAAAGAATTCTCTACAGTGATAAAACAAAACTTTAAATTGCAAAAGTTGATTAATATTTGGCGGTGTACAATAGTCCCGCTTTAAATAATTTTGTTTTTGTGAAATTGAAGTAGGAATATTACGAATACTCGCCTTTGAAATAGGGCGATGATATCTTTTGTAATAAAGTCCTTCATTTGAGTTTTTATGCTTTGTTAGCTTAATTAATAAAGAAAAAAAATACCGAAAACATTTAGATCCTTAATTGGAGTAGCAAACCCTCAAGACATTATAACGCAGTTGGTATTTCTCAAAAGAAAACGTGCAAATTATTGTGATTTCAGAAATGTTGACTCAATATTTTCTGATAAAAAAAGACATTTTTATACTATTTATTGGAATATAAATGAAGTCACAAGACTGAAAAGAAAGGAAAGAAATTTATACAATTTCATTACTTTTGAAGCGTTAGGCATTTATAGATACATTAGGTAGACTTTCCATTTAAAGACAATCTGAAGTTTATATAAATGTAAGAGAAATAGTTCTGGAAATAAACTAAATAAGAAAGTAGGATTGTCATTTGTATTCCTCAAAAATAAAATAAAAAATAAAATAAAAAAAATAAAAAATTAAAAAAAACTTTTGTTGAACGTAGTTTATAAATTTAAAATTTTTGGTTTTATAAATTTATTTTAAATTTCAATTCTGAAAGCATAAAATAACGTGTCATAAACTTAATTAAGTTTTGAAGTCATTGTATATTTTGTATGGAAGGATTGGCTGAAACATAGAAATTTACTGATATTTTCGTCTCTACAAACAAAAAATATAAAGTTTTTCCTTTTCAGGTATCGGGTATCGGCTTCGGGGAATTTTTAGGTATCCACGGTATCAAAAAATAACTCCATCCCTAGTTTAACAGAAATTTACTGATCGTCTCTACAAACAAAAAATATTTTTTCCTTTTCCACCACCAATAACTGAACATAAAAACATCTCAAACAAGACTATGAATCAGTTAAGAATCTTCTTCTTTTTTTCTTCTTGTTTGATCACGATTCATTTAATCTTAACGTGAGGAAGGGGAAAACTGATACAACTTTGGATAGATTCTAGAGAGAGATTTAAATTCACAGGTTTAGATAAGAGACTCTAGACAGGTTTAAATTCAAAGGTTTAGATAGGAGATTTATTTATTGTTTCTGGAAATAAAAATAAATAAATACCATACCTACTCTGACATAGAAATGCTGCAGATATAAGCAAAAGAAAATTCAACTTAATAAAAATGGTAAAATGATAAATATTCAACAAAAGTGGCAATTTTTACACAGTTACATTTATTCAATAAAGATTTCAAGTTTCATTTAAAAGTTACATATATTTTTACATTCTGGCAGAACTTCTCTATATTATGCATAGCTCTGGCTAGATAAGGTATTAAATTATATTTCCCAAATTGTGAAATATTAAATTTTATAAAAACACAATCATAATATTAATGAAATTGAGCAAACAAATTCCATAGATTTATTTCAAACTATTCAAAAATCGTTGGCATGAATCTTTGTCAGTCAAGATGGAGTGTGTGTGTGTGTAGTGTGTGTGTGTGTGTGTGTGTGTGTGTGTGTGTGTGTGTGTGTAAATATGCATGGAATAAAGGGGTTGAAATACAAACATGCATACCCAATAAGCAGATAATTGCACAGTAAATTAGGACCAAAATAGTTACTTAAAAC
>SEYY01019579.1:180000-182500 GCA_009176605.1 Armadillidium nasatum
AGAGATTATTGTGCTTCTATTTAATTAAAAAATTTGCGAAGAAGAGCATGTATAAATTTAAATTTGAACTTCGCCTCGTTTTCCCGAGTGACAAAAGAACAAATTTAAACTTTTCTCTCAATTAATTAAATTTTTTTTTCAATTTTCTTTTTTTCTTTTTTTTTATTTCTTTTTTCAAATTTTTATCCATTTTCAAAAAGTATCATATTATTAATTTATATATATATATATATATATATATATATATATATATATATATATATATATATATATATATATATATATATATATATATATATATATATATATATATATATATATATATATATATATATATATATATATACTCCTTAGGTTGGCAAAGGCTGGAGGCCTTCCAATTTCCATCAGAGCTGGGGGAATGTCGGAATCATGGTCAGTTAATGGCCGACATGTCCAGATACACTTCGTTGGAAGGGGTGCAAGTCAAAGGAAAAAAAGTTGGGAAATCAGAAAAAGGGAGTGTGTTCCAGAATTTACCAGTAGAGTACTTGAAAGATTGATTATGGCTGTTAAGTCTGGAGTCAGAGAGATGGACAGAGAAAGTATAAGACTATGCAGAACACTTAACCTCTGAGGAGCATTTTTTAGAAAGAGAGGAAATGTGTTCCTTCCAAGAAAGATCACGAGAAAAAGAAATACGGAGAATATTAAGGTCAGATTGCCGTTTACCGTGGCTCAAACGGTAAAGTGATTGACTCACGTGCTTGAGGGCGCCGGTTTGATCCCACTTCGGGATCCTAGGTAATACTACCTAGAAAAGTTCCTCTCCTCGAATAGGGCAATGCCCGTGAGATGTGAACTTTTTAAAAAAAAAAAAAAAAAAAAAAAAAAAAATAATAAAAATAAATAAAAAACTATAAAATCTGAAATAATAATAATAATAATAATAATAATAATAATAATAATAATAATAATAATAATATTCCTCTACTTTAATTAGTAACTTTCCTATTACTATTTATTAATACTTATTATTATTATTATTATTATTATTATTATTATTATTATTATTATTATTATTATTAAATAATGTATTAGAAAATATTGTAACATGGGTAGAGGCAAACAGGCTTTCCCTTAACCTACAAAAAACACAATACTTAATAATGACAAACATTAAAAGTCCTATCAATCTGCATGTCATGGCAAAAGGTACAACCATAAATAGAACTACATCTGCAAAATTATTAGGTGTTATTTTCGATGAAAAACTTTCCTTTTAAAAACCACATAAATAGTCTTATTAGCAAACTTGCATATGCTACTTATGCATTCCTAAAGAATAAGAAACTCTATTCCAAAATATGTACTAAAAAACTTATATTACAGCCTTGTTTACCCTCACCTACTATACAACTTACCAGTTTGGGGATGTGCAAGTGAATATCTGCTACAACCCTTAATAAAACTACATAAAAAAATAATTCGTATAATATCTGGAACACGCAATTACTATGAACATACAAGCCCACTTTTCAAACAATTATCCATACTCAAACTGCAAGATATGCTCACTCTTACAATGACTACCCAAATATTCAAAATCATAAACGGATTGTCAAATAATTTACTGTCAAATTTAATAATGAATAACCAAAATGTAAGAAGACTAAATTTGCGCAGCACACGCTCACGTACACTATGCAAAACAAAGTACACATTAACAAAATCTCGGAGAGCTATATCATATAAAGGCATTGAAAAATGGAATAATCTTCCAAAAAACATTCAGGAACTAGCAACACTTCCCACATTCCGTAAACATGTCAAAAATCACCTACTATCAAAATACTAAAATACCCGACCTAACCACTTAGCTACACACTAACTCAAAATCACAAAATTCATCATCACTATTAACAAATTTTATTATTATTATTATTATTATTATTATTATTATTATTATTATTATTATTATTATTATTATTATTATTATTATTATTATTATTATTATTATTATTTTATTTTTTTAAATTATTATTATTATTATTTTTAAAAAAAAAAATTAATTAATAATATAATTATTGAATTTATCATTGTTAGTTATTATTATTGTTATTATTATTATTATTATTATTATTATTATTATTATTATTATTATTATTATTATTATTATTATTATTATTATTATTATTATTATTATTATTACAATTATTATTATCATTTTTCAGTAATATTATTATTGTGATTACTGTTATTTATTATTATTATTATTATTATTATTATTACTGTTATCATTATTATTAAAAGTTATTATTACTTTTTTTATTATTTTTATTTTATTACTATTATTACTATTACTATTGATAATATTACTAATTTAATTATTTTTATTACTATTATAATCTATTATTATTTTTGTTCTTTTTTATTATTATTATTAGTTTTGTTAATTTTTATTATTTATTATTATTATTAATATTATTATTATTATTATTATTATTATTATTATTATTAT
>SEYY01019579.1:192500-195000 GCA_009176605.1 Armadillidium nasatum
TAATATTGAGAATATATTCTTACCTATTGTAGTATACATTTTTGTTAAGAAGAGGAAAACAAAGATTTTTAGTGGACGGGCCTCTTCGGTGTTGACTGAATATTTTATTCTTATTAAAAGACAAAGGCTGAAGTGTTTTGGGTCTTTGAGGACGAGGCTCCTCGAGATTTAGATGGTGAGGCGCTCGTTTAGTGCTATCGATTTCGTTATGGGAATTATCGATACTCGATATATCGACATGATTTTGAATCGATATTGGTTGATGACTTTGAAAGGACGCCTCTTCCGTTGGTGTTATTTGGCATATTTGTTGGTTGTGATACTGATGAGATTGAATTATTTTAAATTGTTGTTGCTGCTGTTGTTGTTGTTGCTGTTGTTGTTGCTGTTGTTTATTTTGTTTATTAAGAGGAGATTTATTTTTTGGATGAGAGTTCTTTCCTCCCATCGCTCTCACTCCTTCGCTAAGTGATGCCCATTCTGATTAATCAAATGGATTTTCGATATCTGTCATTATTGTAATAAATTTTGAAGCTCATTTTTACCTTTTATTAAAACTTTATTTTAATTGTTTTCTTTTAGTGATATTTTTATTTTTCATTCTGTTTATAAACTATTCAAAATAATTTTCTCAGAATATTCATTAAAAATTAACTTTGAAACATTAGAGTGTAAAACTTCTTTCCACTAAGAAACTTTATATATATATATATATATATATATATATATATATATATATATATATATATATATATATATATATATATATATATATATATATATATATATATATATATATATATATATATATATATATATATATATATATATATATATATATATATATATATATATATATATATATATATATATATATATATATATATATATATATATATATATATATATATATATATATATATATATATATATATATATATATATATATATATATATATATATATATATATATATATATATATATATATATATATATATATATATATATATATATATATATATATATATATATATATATATATATATATATATATATATATATATATATATATATATATATATATATATATATATATATATATATATATATATATATATATATATATATATATATATATATATATATATATATATATATATATATATATATATATATATATATATATATATATATATATATATATATATATATATATATATATATATATATATATATATATATATATATATATATATATATATATATATATATGTATATATAATAGTTTTTATTTAAATTTTAAACTTTTTTATAAATATTATTGGAGCATTTTAAAAATTCCGAAACTTATAAAAAAAAATCTATAATAAAGATTAAGTTCCGTGTAAAATATATCTCATCTATCTAGGCCTAACAGCCAATCCCAAGTCTAATAATACCACTGACCAAAACATACCACCTGATTAACCCAGACCTAAATCTTACAAATACCTTATCGACAAAACAAACCTAGACCAAACAATGCATTTGACCGAACCAGACCAAGGCTTGACAACTCCCATTATCAAAAACAAAACTAGATTAGACTACACACCTGCTTAAAATAGACCTTGAGCTAACAACACATCTGAACAAATAAAGTCTAGGCCTATCAGCATATCAGAACAAGACTTAATAGTCTAGTGTAACGATAGAAGGGGTTTGAAAAAGATACTCAAAATTGTTTTACTTTGTTAATAATTTCGAGGATTTTTCATTTTTTACGAAAAACAAAAATATGAAATTTAAAATGAGAAAATTCTAGATACATTTTTTTTCCGTTTGCTATACAGGTCGCAACTTATACTTCTCTCAAAAGTGTAAGGAATTTTTCTTAAAAGTTTGATTTTTTTTATGCATTAAACAATAGACCTTTGACTTAAGAGTCCGACACAGGGTTGGAAAAAAGATTATTTTTTATTCAAATAAACAAAATTTCAAGGACAAAAAAATAAAACAAACAACAAAGTAAAGCAAATAAAAGGCCATAATTACGATTAAACAATAGCAATTGCAATTATTTTAAACATCATGCATATTGCTCAGTATTCTAACTGAGGATTGAAGAACGAGCCATTTTGTTTTAAAAATAAGGTATTTTTTTTTTACCTAAATACATAAAATCAGCTTTTTTACTCGAAAAAAAGCACAAAAATAAAAAAAAATACCTCTTTTTGTCTTGAAAAAAAAAAATTCCTGTTTTTAGTAAAAAAAAAAAAACGAAAATTCATTTTTATCAGTCCTTAAACCAAAAACAAAATATCCAACTTTTTTTTTCCTTTTTAGTTCAAAAACCAAAAATCCGACTCTTTGCCAACGTTGGTCTGAAACTTTAATGCATTCCTTACCCAGGCATTCTAATTAGCATTAGATACCAATAACTTAAACTCAAGTTTGGTTTCCCCTTTCCTACCCCCTCTAGCGGCTTTGTACCAAATTAAACTTTGATTACAAGAGATG
>SEYY01019579.1:210000-215000 GCA_009176605.1 Armadillidium nasatum
GAGGGGAGAGGGGGTGGGCGATGGTGGGGGAGGAGGGAGAGGGGGTTATTTCTTGAGGGAGTTTATATAAAGTTTATTTAAAAGTTATTTTGGGGCTAATTTTGGGAGTGGTTAATGGCACGTGTTTCCTATTTGGCAAAATTTTATAAAGGAAATTAAATTTTATGAATGTTAAATTATATTTTTTCACATTAGAAGAATTTAAAGCTAATTTTTGCTTTATATTACACATACATACACGCACATACACATACGCACATGGAAACATACACACACACACACACATTATGTATATATATATATATATATATATATATATATATATATATATATATATATATATATATATATATATATATATATATATATATATATATATATATATATATATATATATATATATATATATATTAGAAAAGGTTCTTATCAAGAAAAACATTCAAGAAAGATTGATAAGTTTTAAATAAGAATTTATATATTTTTTTTTTTGTGTTGAAAAATTCCTTTGAAAATTCCACCAACAAAGAAAAGAAATAGAAAATATAACTAAAAAAACAACAACAGAAGTAACAACAATAACAATAACTATAAAAACAACGACAATAACAGCAAACAACAATAACAACAACAGCAACAACAATAACAACAGCAATAACAATAACAACAGGAACAGCAACAACAATTATGATAACAACCACAACTGTAACAATAACAACAATTCCAGTAACATCAACAATGACAACAATAACAACAGCAACAGCAATAACAATTACTATAACAATAATAATAACAATAACAATTACAACATAAACAACAATTACAACAACAATAACAACAGAAACAACAACAGCAATAACAATAACATCTACAGCAACAACAACTACAATTTGATAACAACAACAATCCCCTTGGTAAATAGCAGGATGTCAAATAATTTTTCGACTATGTTGAACATATTTTTTACTGTCAACAATTCAAAAGAAATGAGAACATCATTAGTTTAACGTTTTCTTAAAAATTTATCAGGATGCCAACAAAGGCAACAAAAAATAATCTTCCAACAAAATAAAAAAGAACAAAATTGTATAACTTTATAACCAACAATTTTATTCTACTAATCATTTATAATCATAAATACAACAAATAACAAATCTAAAATTTTCTGATTATTTTAGCTTTTCAGACCCCCAATTTTCTATCATCCCTATGTTGCTAGATCCCAAATTTTCTAACTGAACTATATTGCCAAATCGAAATTTTTTAACTGCTCAATGGTGCCAGACTCTCCAAATTTTCTAACTGGCGTAATTTGTCCACAAATAAGTTTGCCAAAATGTTAACAGTGAAAATTGACGAAACATTACTTAAACTTTGGAAGCAAATCAATCAACTTCAGAACTTTTCAAGCTCGTATTTTGCCATCGAAATACATAATGATCACAAACAAACAAACATTCATACGAACGATATATATATATATATATATATATATATATATATATATATATATATATATATATATATATATATATATATATATATATATATATATATATATATATATATATATATATATATATATATATATATATATATATATATATATATATATATATATATATATATATATATATATATATATATATATATATATATATATATATATATATATATATATATAATATATATATATATATATATATATATATATATATATATATATATATATTATATATATATATATATATATATATATATATATATATATATATATATATATATATATATATATATATATATATATATATATATATATATATATATATATATATATATATATATATATATATATATATATATATATATATATATATATATATATATATATATATATATATATATATATATATATATATATATATATTATATATATATATATATATATATATATATATATATATATATATATATATATATATATTGTTGTACATGAAAGGAGCATCTTATATAAAGAGCTTAAGAACTTTTCAAAGAGAAATGCTGCAAAAATAACATGTAGTATTGCGCTAAAGCTGTTATCATTGCACGCACACACACATACACACACACGCACACATACACACACACAAACACATACACAATAATTTACAATTGCTTCTTTGTTATCGAGACCAGAACTTGTATCTTTAACTAATTACATATATTATAATATATATATATATATATTATATATATATATATATATATATATATTATATATATATATATATATATATATATATATATATATATATATATATATATATATATATATATATATATATATATGTTACTGCCTCCAAGCTCTAATCCGTGGGATTATTTGTGTTAGAGCAGTAAAAGAGGGAAAGAAAGAAAGAAAAAAAATCTCTTCATAAAAAAAGACAAAAATTTTGAATATTGTTAAATTAATTTTTCTTTTGTAACCAAAAATAAAAATTATTTTATTTGTTTCATTTTTTTTTTTCAAAAAAAAAAAATTTTTTAATTTTCATTTAATCTCAAAAAATCCGCGCCGTTAACCAAATTCAAAAACTGTATATTTTTCCCCTCAAAATATTAGAACAAAAAAACACATCCTCTCACTCTCACTTCTCAGTCAGTACTGATCGTCTTGAATCGACTGAATTAAATCATGAAGCGAAGGTTTTAAGAGTTCGGAGTGCCTTATCGTGACGCTTCAAGTTCGAGGGCCAGAGTATGCATTTATTAACGTGGCACTCTAAAAATCATTTTAAAAAAAAATAAAATAAAAAAGTAATTTATGATTTTTTAAAAGTTTTTTAAGTGGTATTAAATTTGATACAAAGTTAAATTTAAATACATTTTTTAAATTTTACTTTTTGCCTCCAATTCAAAATTCTCATCTTACCCACCAGCACCACGACCCCCATCCCTTTCCCCTCCCCTCTTTATTCTCTCGGTTCATCTGTCACTCCTTTTTATCAGTAAAACTGAATGTCTGACAACTGTCAGTTAGCTTGTCATATATATATATATATAATATATATATATATATATATATATATATATATATATATATATATATATATATATATATATATATATATATATATATATATATATATATATATATTATATATATAAGTTATCGCCATCACTCACAGGCAGAGCCCTATTCGAGGAGTGTGGTTCTTAGTCAGGGAAATTGAGTTATATGTTATTTCTGACCAAGATAATAAGTTACGCAGATTATTTGGGTTTTGGATAGGGAAACCCTGCTCCGGTACAGACCAATCAAGTTTATTTTTTCCACCGGTGGGCGTGGTTTCAAATCCTTGATAGGCGACTTACTCTGTAGGAGCAATTTAGAGAGAATGTGATACTGTATGTGTTGAAATAGCGTGGAATGTTGTAAGTGTTGGCAATGTTTTTAAGCGATATGTGAGTATTAAGATTAGCGTAATAATACACCTTGCCGTAAACTGTAATTAATTATTTAACTACAGAAAATCTACAAACGACAATTCTTTACGTCCGTTCAGGTAACTGGATGGGAGGTTCGAACCTCGATTTGTATACTTTGCAGTACACACGCGAGAATGAGGTGCGAACTTCATTCCAATAAGCCAGAGAAATACTGACTACCATCTGAGCTACCGTGACTATATATATATATATATATATATATATATATATATATATATATATATATATATATATATATATATATATATATATATATATATATATATATATATATATATATATATATATATATATATTCATGTCTGTGTGATTTTGCTTGTCTATCACAGTGGTTAGAGCGCCATTAAAATATTTGTTTCAAAGTTAAAACAAGAACCACAATTAAGAAATTCAAGTCGAATGGTAACTTGAGAGTCATATTACGAGGAAACTTCGTAATCCCCTTCAGAGATTAGAGATTTCAAGTGGAGAGAATCCTTCAAGAGATTATAATGTGAAGTGAATGGGTTGAATAGGAATTAAGATTCATTTTTAAATTTAAAATTTACAAGAATAAATTAATTTATTAAGGAGAGTAAGGATTTTAGGATTGTACAATCTCTATCTATCTATCTATCTATCTACCCTATCTATCTATCTATGTATCTATCTATCTATCCACCTATAAATCAACCTATTTATCCATATATCTCTCTATTCGATCAATCTATCTATCAATCTATCTATCAATCTATCTATCAATCTACCTATATCTATATATGTATCTACCTATACATCAATTTATCTATCTATCTATCTATCTATATATATATATATATATATATATATATATATATATATATATATATATATATATATATATATATATATATATATATATATATATATATATATATATCGTTCTATCTATCTACGTTCTATCTACCTTTAATTAAATGTATCTATCTATTTTCCTCGTCCATTCCTTTCCTTTTCTTTATCTGCTCCTCTTTTATATATATATATATATATATATATATATATATATATATATATATATATATATATATATATATATATATATATATATATATATATATATATATATATATATATATATATATATTCCATGTCATTACAGGAATATATATTCCTTAAAAGCATTTTTGAGAGGAAGAAAAAATGCTTACGTTTTCCTTGGCGAAATCTGATAAAATAAAGGTCGGATTATCCGAGAAAAGATTATTTGGAAAGAGAGGAAAATATAGTTTCTTTTTTTTTTTTTTAAAAAAAGAAAAAGAAAATAGGTAAAAGTAGAAAGGTTTTATTATTATTATTATTTTATTATATTATAATTATATTATTATTATTATTATTATTATTATTATTATTATTATTATTATTATTATTATTATTATTATTATTGTTATTATTATTTTTCTTTTACGACATCTTTTCTTCAAGAAGTCACGAAGGTCTTCAGAAACCATTCACACAAGCACACACAAACACACACACACACACACACACAC